>JAQHUG010000129.1:846003-869704 GCA_028555095.1 Dicrostonyx torquatus
CAGGGTATCCTGCCCCATCTTAAGGAAGCAGGGGGAGGGCGGTGGGGTAGGGGGGGAGCAGGAGGGCCGGGAACAAGGGGAGTAAATGTAAATTTTTCTTGTAATAAAAAAAAAGAAAAATAAATAAATAAATAAATAAATAAAAGGTGAAACCTGAGTAAGTCTAGTAGCGTAGCTATGGTCCATGCCTGGGGACCTGAGGACCTGGTGAACCAATGGTATGCATCCAGTTGAAGTTTGAAAACAAGAGGTCAGGAAGAGAAAAGCACTATGTCTTTAACTGATCAGAGTCACCTTCATTCAGGCATCTATGATATCCATGGTTAAAGTGATTTTGTGTTACTCAGTTTACCATGTCAAACACTAAATTTTTGAGAACTCACTCAAAGGCACACTGAAAGGTTTGACACCTCTGTCATTTAAGTCTTCCTCCCAGTTTCTTCCACCCTTCGTGGTATAAAACTTTCATTCCAGAAATGTCCTTGCGATACCCAGAGCAAAAAATATTCTTATACTAAGACAGCAGATATGGATGAAAGGAATCTGAGCAGACAGACTTGATAAACCCTTGGTTGTTGACATTATGTCAATCCCTCTTTGTGTAATTGTTCTTCTGTTACTGTCTGTTCACACTGAAATTTCTGTACAATAACACAAAAATCTCATTTCTTGTGTCTTAATTTCTGAGGTGTTCTTAGGTAGGGTTTCTATTGCTGTAATAAAAATTCTTGACCAAAAGAGTCAGGTGGTGGTGGCACATGCCTTTATTTCCAGCACTCAGGAGGCAGAGGCAGGCAGATCCCTGTGAGTTTGAGTTTGAAGCTAGCCTGGTCTATAGAGCTAGTTCCAGTACAGGCTCCAAAGCTTCAGAAAAACCCTGACTCAGAAAACAAAAAAAAAATAAAATAAAAAAGAAAAGAAAAGAAAAATTAAAAAATTCCATGATCAAAAGCAACATCAGAAGGTAGGGGATTATTTCCGTTTTTAATTCTCAGGTCAAACCTCCTCCTAACAGTGTCATGATAGAGATTCAAGGCAGGAACCTGGAGTCAGAATATGAAGCTGAGGCCATTAAGGAACACTGTTTACTAGCTTGCTCAGTCTGTTTTCTCATACTATTACTTGCCTTGGAATGCTACTGATGTCAGTGAACTGGGTTCTTCTATATTAATTGCTAAACAGGAAAATGCACTAAAGTCTTGTCTATAGGCTAGTTACGTGGAGGCATTTTCTCTATTGAAAGTCCCTCTTTTCAAATAACTCCAGTGTGTGTCAAGCTGACATAAAACTAACAGAAAGTTCCTTCATCATATAAAGCTTATTTTAAATCCACATCTCTCCTGTTATAATTTTTAAAATAGGGGATATAGCCATGAACCTTGTCCTAGTTCCTTTTCTGTTGTTGTTATAAAGTACCTTACAAAGTTACTTAAGGGAGAAAAGTTTTATGCTCGCTTACAATTCCAAGTTACAGTTTATCATAGTAGGGAAAGCAAGGTGGCAGGAACCTGAAACAGCTACATATATCACATGCACAGGCATCCATATAGGTATGGATACCAGTGTTTAGCTCACCTTCTCTGTTTTTAGTATAATTTTTATATGTTTATCTATTCAATGTGTGTGTGTGTGTGTGTGTGTGTGTGTGTGTGTGTGTGTAGAGAGAGAGACAGAGAGACAGACAGGCAGACACACACACACACGGAGGGGGGGAGAAAGAGAGAGGGGGGGGATACGTTTGTGTTTGTGATTACCCAGAGGATAGTGAAGAGGGCATCAGTCAGATTCCCAGGAACCGAAGTTACAGGCAGTTTGTTAGTTGCCTGATTTAGGGGATAGGAAGTGAACTCACATTCTCTGGAAGAGCAAGTGCTTTTAATCACTGAACCATCTCTTCAGCCCCATTCTTTTTATTTCTTCTGCAATCCAAGGCAAAACCTTAGAGAATGTTATCACCCATTTAGTCTGGTTCTTACCACATTAATTATTGTAAATAAGGCTATACCCAGCAGACATATCCAGAGGTCAATCTTATCTAGATGATCCCTCATTCAAACTCTATTCCCATATGGTTATCAGATGAATCAAGCTGACAGTTAAAACTAGCACAGTCTTTCACTGGAAAGAAAAGTTATTTCCATTTTCTCCTTATAGAATCTGCCTTGCGTTATAGAATGGAAGCACATATCTTTGTGCTAAAGATCTACCCTCGGAAAAATCCTTTTCATCACTTTACTCAGCAACTTTTCTGATTAAGGAAAACAAATGAAGTTAAAGGGGCGATTACTTTCTATTTTTCTTAAGAAAGGACTTGTGGATGTGTAGTTACCCTTTCCCGAAAGGAAGATGGATCTTTACATTCATAGGGTGACAAATCTGTAGAGTACTCACCCAAAACCTTGTCACTATAAAATCTTTCTTCTTTGACCTGCGCATGCATATGCTTAAATAAAAAGATTGTAGAAAATATGTTCTTTGAATATTGAAAAGTCAAAAAAAAGTTACACTTAGGTGCATCTTAAATTCTGTGCGAAGAGGATAATGAAAACAACCAAAACAACTCTACTCTCTTGATAAAGGACAGGTCCACAGGAGTTTGCTTAGACACTAGCAAAGATCATTCTTTTTTATCCTTCTGATTGAGCTGGCCTTCCTTGACTTCTCAGAACATTGACAAAGACCTCAATCAGTATTTCTTGGCATTTATTTAATGGGGCTTAAGGAAAGTAAAAAGCTTTCGCCAGGCTTTTTATATTGATGTTTTTGAAATACCTATCTGGTTGAAGCCAGAGAAATCAACTACAGTTTAAGACACATAGAGACATCTATCATTGGAAAGGTGCTAAAGTAATTATTTATTATTTATTTTGTCTATACTGGGAATCTTCTTTATTAATTTTTATTGAGCTCTACATTTTTCTCTATTCATCTCCCTGCCTCTCCCCTCTCCCTACAATCCTCCCCCAAGGTCCCCATGCTCCAAATTTACTCAGGAGAGCTTGTCTTTTTCTACTTCTCATGTAGATTACATGTATGTAAATCTCTCTTAGTGTCTTCATGGGTATACGTTCTTTGGGGTTGTAATTTGTAGGCTGGTTTTCTTTACTTTATGTTTAAAAACCACTTATGAGTGAGTACATGTGATAATTGTCTTTCTGGGTCTGGGGTACCTCACTCAAAATGTTTTCTACTAGCTCCATCATTTTCCTGCAAAATTCAAGAATTAGTTATTTTTTCCTGCTGTGTAGTACTCCGTTGTATAAGTGCACCACATTTTCCTTATCCATTCTTCAGTCGAGGGGCATTTAGGCTGTTTCCAGGTTCTGGCTATGATAAACAATGCTGCTATGAACACAGTGGAGCACATGTCCTTGTGGCAGGATTGGGTATCCCTTGGATATATACCCCAAAGTGGTATTCCTGGGTCTTGAGGAAGGTTGTTTCCTAATTTTCTGAGAAATCACCACACTGATGTCCAAAGGGGCTGTACCAGCTTGCATTCCCACCAGCAATGCAGAAGTGTTCTCTTTACACCACAGCCTCTCCAGCATAAGTTGTCATCAGTGTTTTTGATCTTGTCCATTCTTACAGGTGTAAGATGGAATCTCAGAGTTGTTTTGATTTGCATTTCTCTGATGACTAAGGATGTCGAACATTTCCTTAAGTGTCTTTCAGCCATTTTAGATTCCTCTGTTGAGAGTTCTCTGTTTATGTCTGTACTCTATTTTTTATTGAATTATTTGTTCTTTTGATGACCAATTTATTGACTTTGTATATTTTAGAGATCAGATCTCTGTCTGATGTGGGG
The DNA here is from genome assembly GCA_028555095.1 of Dicrostonyx torquatus. Classification (NCBI taxonomy): domain Eukaryota; kingdom Metazoa; phylum Chordata; class Mammalia; order Rodentia; family Cricetidae; genus Dicrostonyx; species Dicrostonyx torquatus. Next base: position 849,812 of record JAQHUG010000129.1, read on the forward strand.
TTAGTGAAGATCTTTTTCTGTTGTAATTAGGGGAGCGGTGTGAACACACACCGCTCCCCTAATTACAACATTTTTCAATTCTGTAGGCTGTCGTTTTGTCTTGTTGATCATGTCCTTGGCTTTACAGAAGCTTTTCCGTTTCAGGAGGTTCCATTTATTGATTGTTTCTCTCAGTTTCTGTGCTGTTGTGGTTATAGATAAGAAGTGATCTCCAGTGCTAATGCATTCAAGAAGGTGCTAAAGTATTTTGAAAGACATAGCTAGAGGTCAAATGCCATGGATTGTTCATGATTCTGAAATTTCAAGAAAACTAAGACCAGAGAGGTTGGGGAGGCACTAAAAGGAAAGGGAGGAGGAAAAAGAGAAAGAACGTTTAAAAAGGGAGAAGAGAGGAGACAGATTATTCTCGAGTTTGTCTGAGGCCACCTCACCTCTAGAGAAGACAGAGCTTTGTAGAGGAAGAGATTTAGATGAGCAATATAAACTGAGTATCTCAAAACACACACACACACACACACACACACACACAAAACACCACAAGACTTTCTAGAAGAGGAGAAAGAATGAAGTTTATTAGGTGATGAGAGTGAGAAGGGCAAGAACAAAGAAACAGTCTCATGGTTTGACCATAGGAGTCCTTTTGTATTTCTCTTTGGAACATGTCCATAAACACTACATCTTGGAAAAATAAGAGAAGGAACAGTTAACTTTAATGACTATTTTTTGATATCATAATACATGATGGAGGGGATAAATGAACTGCATGGGGTCAAATAGTTCAGAGATTTTTTTAAATCAGTCGTATAGGATCATAGCATAATTTCTGAACTTGGCCTAGATTACTGTAATAGGGACAATAACAAAAATACCTCCTGATGGAGATTCTATGCCTTTTACCTTGTGGAGAATCTGTTACTAAGTCTCCAGTATCTCAAGTAGAGAATAGAAATTAAATACACAAGGTCAGTACAGTTTAGTCATTCAAGTTAATCCTTTTAATTCAGATATATTAGACAGAGAGGTGACACTTATGTCCCATCATTTTTCAAGTCCAGTTAGACTTTAATCCTAATTATGCCTGACCTGATTTAAAGTAAAGAGAAATTCATCCTTCACTGAGTAAACAGGAACTCCCAGAGCTTTTGTTATTCATTAGAACAAGCCTCTGTCTCCATTCTAATTATTGCTTGGGGTTCTAAGGGTCCAGGTCAAGTGGAGTTGTCAGAGTTCTCTTTGTTGGATAATGAAGTAAGTAACATGAATTAATAACAACAGCTCAGGTTTGGGCCATGTTCTGAAATCTGCTAATATGTCCATTAGTCTATTTAAAACCAATAATGCTGGGCATGAAGTATGCATGACTCCTCATCCTTTCGGTGGGAGACCTGCCCCCTTCAAACTGGGTTGATAAATCTAATAAACTTGACGCTGTGCCAGGAGCATAGCAAGTGATAAATAAATGCTACCCGTCTTTACTGATACTGCTACAATGGGAGGGGAGGGAATGAGGAAAGATAGGAAGGACAAGGAATAAAGTAAAAAGAGAGAGAAGTTTATATCAGGTTTATGACCGAGTGGTTCTGAACCTCGTCTGTTTGAAAAGATTGTTCAGAGCTGCACTGTATCATTAAGCAAAGTGTATAGAAGCAGATATATTAGACTGGCATTGATTAACTTTGTAATATACACTCTGTGATTCAGCATGGGTGATCACTTAAACTATGAATATGAATAAAGAGGTTTCAGGAGAGAAAAAATTTGAAAAACCTTAGTCTTAGACTATTGATTACTGATATGAGGTTGTGGCTTGTACTTAATCTATCCAGACACAGACTACCCTCTCTGCAATGTGAAACTGAAGAATACATTCTTATGTGCAATAAATATAATGAGGCTGCGGATGTCAGAAGGCATGTAAGAGTCGTTCGTGTAGGTTGTATACATTAAGGAAGAAGCTCAATAAATTATATTGATATTTTACTCATATTTATCTAGTTATTTCTTTGCTTATTATCATGTTGTTCAGATGAATGAATATTTACATAACTTCTGGTTTTAATTCTTCTCAGTCCATCTACCATGATAAATCACACACACACACACACACACATACACCTGCTCAAATTCATGTCATCGATATCAATTTCTTCCCATTAGTGGGACAAGATTTGAGGTACTGTTCTTTTTCTTTCTTCTTTTCTTGTGTGTACTGAGAGGCAAGGAGCTAAACTTATTATATAGCCCCTATAGGGCTCAAAGTCATTGCTGGTCTTCCTGCTTCAGTTTCTTGAGTGCTAGGATCAGAGGTATATGTCAACTTATCTATCAGGGTCTCAAAGTATATATGGCTTTTAAGCCCTAGAATTTGAATTCATGAGCCTCCATTCCCAGTATCAGATAGGTTACTTTCTAGTTGTATCTCTTTGGATGTGTCAACTATAGTCAGTAATCACTATGTCTCTTTTTAAAAAATCAGAATGCATGTGCATGCACAGGAATGTTATCTGTAAGTATTGAAAGCATCAAATCTAAAAATATTTATGAAAATTCCCAGAAACATTTTATAAACACCTATATGAATCCAGTTATCATTGAGATAATTATTATTCTATAAAGATTCATCTGCTTGATCTTCATAAAGCAATAGACATAAAGAACAGTCATAAAAGTTAAGACAAAACACATTTATATTGAATCTGCTGCACTGAGTTATAAAACTAGGTAGGGTTGATGAGTCTGACATATGGGTGGTGTCTTAGGGTTTCTATTGCTGTGAAGAGACACCATAACCATGGCCAGGTTTATAAAAGAAAACATTTAATTGTGGTGATTCACTTATAGTTCAGAAGTTTAGTTCATTACCATCGTGGTGGGAAGCAACAGGCAGGCAGACATGGTGCTAGAGGAAGATCTGAGAATTCTTAAATCTTCACTCACAGGAACAGGAAGTGGTCTGAGACACTGAGTGTCACTTGAGCATATAAGACCTCAAACCAAACTCTACAGTGACACACTTCCTCCAACAAGGCCATACCTACTCCAACACAGCACCTCTTAATAGTGCCATGCCCTTTGCAGCCCATTTTTTTTAAACCACCACAGGTGGACACATGATATTTTTACTAAGTTATTTTATTTTACCAATAAGTTTATTTTTAGAAAAATCTCCATATTCATGGAAAATTATCCACATATCCAATCTGTTCCTTCTGTTTCAAACTGCTTATAACTGCACCTTCAGAGCAGAATGAACAGAGTCATGCTTTCTATGTACAATTCACAAGACACTCTACAAAGTATCAGGATGTATCCTCTGACATTATTAATATTTCCATTCTATGATAGTCTTTCATTTAGACTTAGATGTTGTTAAATGTTTCATTGTCTTTACATATTCAGTCTTGTTCTTTAGATTTGATTCCCCAAATTGAATATTTTAAATAATACTTCTGCTCCATGAGTCTGGTGCCTGTTCTCTGATATACACTCTTAGAAAAACATCCCAGTCCAACTCAACTCTGAGATCATTCAGGTTCCTGTCAGCCTGAGAGCGGACAATTGTTGAGTTGGACGATTGTTATTCTGAGTAGGTGCTTCCCTGCAGATGCCGAGCTTGAAAGTACATGCAGTACTCTGTGTGTTTAGAAAGTTGAAAACTAATGAGAAGACCCTTGGGACTTTGTGATGAAATTCAACTCCTGAAAAGTCCTGTCAAGATTGATTTCTCCCTAAAAAGATGTTGAAAATGAAATCCAAACCCAATTAGTCCAAGCCATGCACATAACTAATGGTTGGCCAATAAAGTGTGTTCAAAATACTGTATGCCACTATCCTGTGGTATCAGTTGCTAACAGGTTTCACCAACAGTGTTCACAGATTGGCCACATATGTTCTTGATTCAATTCAGTCTCCTTGGGGCAGGTTGATGTAGGATAAAAAAGTTGTCAGACTAATCAGATGGAGAAGTCACATGGTCCTGCCAGGAACAGGATTACAAATGAAATGATTTTGTCTCTATTCACTTCTTGGCTGATTGACTTGTACGTTTACAAGTCATTTTGCTTCAGACTCTGTTTCTGAACTATTTTTCTTAAGTTGTTCTAATTTGTGGCAAGATGAGGCATAGAAGTTTCATCAAAGGTCCATTTTTAGACTCAAAGTGGAAGACATGTCAAGGAATTAAGCAAAGATTTACCTTTCCCGACTGTTCAAAGAAAGGAGAGTAGAAGTAGAAGTTTTGGTAATTCATTTTTATGCATTTTTACTCAAAAGTTACAATTACTTATGTGTGGTATGTGTATGTCAGAGAATGAAACAAAGGAATTGGGTTGATCATTTTACTTCAGAAAAATATGGCAAAAATATGTGACCACAGCACTCCAGAACACTATGTGTTCATCTCGGTTGTAATAGATTAAAGATCATAGTTGAACAATGGGCTCATGTTATAGGCTTATTTGTTTAAAGGTATGCCAATACATTCTCTTGTGACATTTGTTACTCTAACTGCAGTTATGAAAACTATAAGAAAATTGTAGCCATGAATGGAAATATTTCTTTAAAAATACATTATTTTGAGCTGGCAGTTGTGGTGCATGCCTTTAATTCCAGCACTCAGGAGGCTGAGGCAGATGGATCTCTGTGAGTTCAAAGCCAGTCTGGTCTACAAGAGCTAGTTCCAGGACAGGCTCAAAAGCTACTAGATACCCTGTCTCAAAAACCACAAAAAATACATTATTGTGTGCATATAACTTGCATATGCTTCAAGCAGTTTCACAAACATCTAGCAAGTGGAACTCCTTACATCATTAAGAAATACAAGCTCTCTGAGAGCATTAGAGTCCTTCCAACTTGCAATACCAAAAAGCTTGGCTAAACTCAGCTCCCCCCAAACAGTTAATGAACATGGTAAATCCCTCATTAGTACTCTACTCATAGCCTTATGATCTGATAGAAGCTTATGTGCAAAGATTCACCCATTATCTTCATTATTTAATAAATTATGCCATTGGACACATATGTGAAATGAAGCACCGACATTATGGAAAATGATTCCACTAAAATAGGGGAACAACTCAGTCATATTTATGCATTGTGGAAGGTAGAGAATTCCTCTATCACAGTGACTAGTGGCATGCCTTGCCCTTGCAAGCAGGTTGAACAGAGTTACCAAATCTTTGCCAAACATATTCCTGTGTAGGAAAATCTTTGGTAGTTTATTCTCAAAACACTACTTTTCAATAGGTTTAAATCCTCCTAGACTTAGAATGTAGCTTTATGAATTAACAGTATGTAAGAACATGAGGTAGATAACTTTTAAGGAACATAATGTAAGGGACACAGCACCAGCAGCACCTGCCACTCAGATTCCAGTTAGTAAGGCAGAGGAGAGGACTCCCATTGGTCATCTTTGCTTGCTATACCTTTCTTGTCCAGTGTGGCTTGGACATCACAATGACTGATGTCTAATTCTGACAGCCTGAAAGATGACTAATGGATCTTGAAGAAGTTCCTAAAACATTTTGACTTTAAATCATGAGTTGAAAGGGCTTTTAAAAACATCACATTATTAAAAAAATCAATCTCTTTACTGATCAATGACATTTGAATGCAGACTATTTCTGACTTTTAGGTTGTCCCCTTTGACATAATTTCTGCAACACCAATGTTAGTAACTTATATTGCTATTCATATTTTTACACAGCAAATACTGTATCATTATTAATTTTTGCAATCAACTGATAATGTAAAGAAAGTCAATGTTTATTTTATCATACCCATTCTTTTTATGTAGTGTGATACTTTCTGATTAAAAGAAAGTATATAACTTTCTTTTAAAATCTATGTGAATGTAGGGTGTCTTTGCTTTAGAGGACTTCAGAAGAGTGATTAAGTCCCCAGCTTACACACAAGTTGATCTGACTCCTCTCAGATGCTTTGATTGCTAGATCTTCATTCACCTTTACTCTCTGTGAAAAATATGATTTATTTGGCTCTCAATGTCTATTTCCAACTCTTTCTACAGTGACTTACTGTGTTGTAGAGTCTATAAGGGTAAAGATTATGTTTTTCAGGTTTCCTAGCAGTCAGAATTCTAGATACAAATTAGGTTCACCAATTAGATGAGATCTCAGATGTCTTGAAAGGCAAAAGAGAGAGTGTGTAGATATGTCCCTATCACATATAATTTCATATAGATGAACAAAAGTCCTATGAACACAAAGGCTTTTTTTTTGAGCAGTGAACTAGTGTCTAAATTTGCAAATATCAGGAGAGAATTCAGATGATTGTGAGAGCTACTTCCTGTTTTCCCTGACCAACTGTGGATGAGTCTTCCAACAATAAGTCAGCAGGGTGCTTCCCTGAGAGAGAGTATTGTTATACTTCCAGGGCACCATACCTATGGTCTAGCCTGGCTCACACTCACCTAATTACTCCTCAGTTACCCTAAGTACTTAAGTCGGTGGGTTTAAATCTATTCCTTCTTAAACTGCCTGGAGTCATTTCTGAATCCCAGCCTCAAACTCCACTGACTATCCTCATCAAGCCTCAGCTTCCTCATCTGGAAACTGGGGCAAGTAACTGCTTGCTTAATAATGAGAAGAACTAAGTCAGATGGTTTATGCAGAGTGCTTGACTCAATATCCAGCACAGAAAATCCCTAATAAATATTAGAAGGAGCTTGTTTTGTATAGTCTGGTCTCAGGCAATCACATAGTTGAGTTAAATTCAATCACAAGTGGTCAGTCATGATCAGCCAAGCTCAGTCCAGGTAAATATTGCCAGCTGGTGTTGTTTGTACCCATTCTCTATGTTTGATTATATAAAATCAAACATAAATTAAGTGCTGTCTCTCCCCACTGTTCTACAAAGTCTTCTTCTTTTGCCAATCGCAGCAGTAAGAAATGGTTCTCTACTCAGTTAAATGATGCTAAATCTTTTTTATGGCTGTGGTACAGTGGCTACACCTGATTTTATCTCTGCCTCAGCTGCTGACTGCACCTCAGAAGTTGCCACCCAGCTGCCTTCATGTAGGGAGGCCAATGTTTTAACTAAGACTCTACCTTTTCCTTTTTACCAATAAAAACTCAGGAGCAAGATGCTAGAGTGAAAATCTGCTGGCTGAGAGGGAGAGAAGGCAGCCAGCTCACCTTCCTACTTTGTTGAAGTCCTGGAAAAGCTTCTCTTCTACAGACCCAAAGCAAAAAGGACTGCCAAACTCAAAGTCCCTACAACTACTACTTCCTGAATATCTTTCTAGCCTTCTTCCTGACTCCCTTTTACTCTCTGTGGCTACTTCCTGTCAACTATTTGCTTCCCCATCTCTTGACCAATGGTTGATTTTATATAATCCTGTTTAAAATAAACAGAAAGCTCTTAAATTAAGAGTGTGTACTAGGGCTGGGCTACACCTCAGCTAGAAGCAGATTTTACAATAAATAATGCAATCCTGGGTTCAAAGTGTGTTCAAATATCTTTCAACAAATTCTAATGTGTCATTTTTTTTATTTTAACAATAGGATAAACTGAGATGAGGACTCTTCTGATCTTCAGACTGCATCAACAACAATGCTATAAAACAGGTTTGTTTAAGAAAGAGAGTTGTAGGTGTTAACTGAAGTTTCCAGAAAAAGAGCCACAACTGTGATAAACATTTTACAGGACTGAGTTTTGGAGGGCTAGAACATTATAGGTTGGGAGCCAAAGTTCCTTTAGACTATCTTTATTCTCTTAGTGGGCAATCATTGCTCACACCTGTGTTTGACCTAACGTCCTTGTGACTATGAGTGGAAATCTCTTTTAGGCTATAGAAACAGACCCCTAGCTTCCAATAACCCCGATGGCCAAGAATGTCACCAAGAACTATGAAAATTTAGTAAAAATGTAGATTACAACAAATGATTTGACCCTGGATAGCAAAATATTTTAGGATAAAAGCACTTGAACTCCCTCCAGTACCTGAAATCCTACTGCCTGGTCATTTCCTTAACTTAGAACCATTTTAATGATATTTAATCACTGTCTTAAGTAAAAACTTCCCAGAGGGTTAATTTTAAGACTCATTAGAAGTAAGGATTATGAGAGTATATATAGCATACCTTTTAGTCATTCCTGCCATCTTTTAGACAGTCCTTTAAATTAGGCACTCTCTTCCCCACCTTCTTCAAGTTCAGTCAATCAATTCTGCCTGAAGTTTTAAGTAGTATCTCTCTATGCAAATTAGAGGTCATGCCAAAAGTGATTAAACTAGAAGAGTTTCTACAAAAAGACTTTAATGGGAACTATTGATCTGCTCATTACTTGGCTTTGAGTTTTTAGAGATCATTAGCAGAAGATAGAACTTAACTGAAAAGTTTCATTAATCCTGAGATGTGCTGGCATGAAGAATATATGAAAGTCAGTTTCAGAGCTCTTTAGTCATATATGAAGCAGATCAGATTTTCTGACTAAACTTACTGACACTTTCATGATTTTAGTTCTGTATCATGTCATTTAATTAATCATTTCATTTTCAACCTCACAGTTAGATACATTGGATCAGTCCATTGCCTACGAACTTCGCAAATTTTCTAGTGAATGTCACTATCAACAGCATGTCATTAATTAATCATTTCATTTTCAATCTCACATTCAAATACATTGGGTCTGTCAATTGCCTAAGATATTCACAAATTTTCTTATGAATGTCACTATAACATTATACAGTATTGTATGTGGAAAAGATTTAACTTTATACAAAATTCATACTTTTATGTTAATAACATAGAATAACAGCCCTATTTTAAATAATTTGAGGATGCAGTTTATTCTGCGCAGAAGCTGAATGACCCCAGTCTAGGAACTTGGGTTCAAGTTACACTGAATGCTGTACTCTACTCTGGAGAGATCATAAGAGTTATGTATGATAGTCAAAGAACAAATGGAATGAAACAGGAGACAACTTTGCTGGGAAATGCTTGCTACATAAGAATGAGGACTTGAATTCACCATGTCCATATCACCAACTGCCTACAAAAAGTTTGGCATGGTAGCATTCTTTGTCTTCCCAGCAGTGGGGAGGAATATATAGATGAATCCCTTAGGCTACCTAACCAGCCAGTCTAGACCACTATAATGAGAGCAAAGTCAATGAGAGATTCTATCTCAAAAGAGAAGATAAGGACTAGGGAGATGACTCAGTAAGTAATAGTGCTGCTGAAACAGCATAATTACCCAGGTTTAGATTCCTAATAGGCACAAAAACATCCAGGTAAAATTTCAGGTTATTGTGACCAAGTGTTTGTCAATAGGGTAGAGAAAAGAATCCAGGTTCAGTGAGATACCCTACTTCAAGGTAATTACTCAGAGAACAATAAAAGAAGACACTCAACACCCTTCTTTGATTCCTACATTTGTGTGCAAAACACATGCACCTGCCTGAACACACACACACCTTGGTGGACAAATACTGAGGAACAAATACCACCCAAGATTGATCTCTGGCCTCCACATAGGCAAACACACCATTGAATATGCACATATGTATAAACACCTATACCCCAGACACAATATAAGGGTAAAATAATTCATAAATTAACATATTTGTTACATACACTGGTGGGTTGTTAATCAGGATACTGATGACTGGAGAATAGCAAGTTCAGGTTTCAGATATTGCTTTCTAACATCTTAGCTGTGGTCTTGTGGAAGCAAAGGTGCTAAGCATGAGGAAGAGTATTAAAAGTTTACTAATCATACCAAGAAAGCTAAGTCAGATGTAGAGGTTGAATGTAGGAACATTATAATCCTCCTTTACTAGAGGATAATGTTTGGAGATCTTCAGCATAGATGAGGCTTCCTTTGAGAACTGAAGCTTCATGTGCAATATTCACTCTGTTCACAGGTTAGTTAGAGGCTCACCCAGACAAAAATCCTGAGTGAGGCAGCCCAAACTCAGAAAAGCAAACATTGTGTGTTTTCTCTCATATGTGTGTTTTCTTTTACAGTTTTTAAACCTTAGACATGCATATTTCAATCAAAAATAATCCTAGAAGTTAGGTGGCTGGCAAGGATAAAGAGGGTGAGAAGGAGATCTTCCAAGAAAGGATAAATAGAATTTAGTGGTGTGGGAGAATTGTCTGTATTCTGTCAGTCATGTTTTAAATAAACACTGATTGGCCAATAGCCAGGCAGGAAGTATAGGCATGACAACCAGACAGGAAGTAAAGGTGGGGCTATGAGAACAGACGTATTCTGGGAAGAAGGAAGCTCTTTCCTCAGTTCCTGTCCAGACATCGAAGAAGCAGGATGTGACCTGCCCCACTGAAAAAGGTACTGATGCATGTAATGCATTAATATAAGTTATAAGAGCTAATAAGAAGCCTGAGCTAAGGGACCAATCAGTTTATATCTAATATAGACTCTCTGTGTGATTTTCTCTGGGACTAAATGGCTGGGGAATTGGGCAGACAGAAATCCCAACAAGCAGGCCCTCATGTTACAATTTAGTGTTATTAAAAGTAAAAGGGAAACTAGAATAGGAAGATTAAATGACAAGGGGGATTGTAAGACAGAATAAAAGAAGAAATAAATATTAGAAAGGGTAACTAACACTAAAGGCCTTTTGAAGTCATATGGATAACTTCTACCCTAGAAGTTGCCTAAAATATAAACATATATGAAAGAAATTTAAATGGAATCATGGAATAATGCAGGAGACAATTCCCCAAATAGATATCCAAGGCTATCAAGTAAAACCTATGGTTCAAGGAATGGGATATAACTTGTTCATTGACCAATAGGGTCCTATGTATCTTGTCCTAACTATCACAGCCTGTAGGTTGTCCTTAATAACCTGATGATAAGACACACATGAAGAAAACACAATGTACTTATATCATGAGCATGGAGAAAACAAACTGATGCCCAACTAGAAACTTAACCCATATGAACTCAGCCAGGTTTCTGAAAGATACTTTGCATACTATTAAAGGACCACCAAGGAAGCAGGATGTGTTCCTGTCCCAGCTGAGAAAAGGTACCAGCCATGTGCCTGGCATGAATGGGAACAATGGGTTAATATAAGTTTTGGGAGCTGGTAGGAAGACTGAGCTAATGGGTCAATCAGTTTATAACCTAATGTAGACTCTCTGTGTGGTTTTCTTTGGGGCTTGCCGACTGTGGGGTACCGGGCGAGACAGAAACCCCAAAGAGCAGGCCCCTCATGTTACAAGTTTTCCCCCAATGAAGTGACCCTGAGCAGGTAATAACAACCTCATTCCAGGGCTGATTGCATGCCTGAGATACTTGGCCAAGATAAAATAAACTCATGTTTTTTTATATGCTATTTGTTTTTGTTTTGTTCTAGTACTTTTCATTTTTTTGATTTTTCTGTTTGTTTTTCTTTTCTTTTAAGGAAGAGGTAAAGAACATTAAGTTTGGTGGGTAAGGAGGTAGGGATGCTCTGGGAAGCATTGAGGGAAAGGAAAGGATATGATCAAAATATATTGTGAAATAGTCCTTTGCACTGTGTGGATATATGTCATTGAGATTAGGTTAACAAAGAATCTTTTGGCCAATAGCTGGACAGGTAGTGGTTAGACAGGAATTGCAGATGAAAAGAGAATGAGAAGAAGATGAGGAGTCTCAGAATCCTGAGGAGACACAGAGAGGAGTTGAGATTGCTATACTGAAAAAAAGTACTAAGCCACATGGCAGAGCATACGTAAGACATACGGGTTAATTTAAAAGGTAAGATTTAGCTAGTAACAAGCCTAAGCTATTGGCCAAGCATTTATAATTAATTTTAAGTCTCTGTGTGGTTATTTGGGAGCTGGCCAATTGTCTGAAAGAGAAACTCTGCCTACAATATATTGTATGAAAACACCTTTAAATAATAACAAAAATAATCCATAAAAATTTATTTTAAATGCACTTTCTATTTCTGTGACAAATATCAGGAATAAAAACAAGTTGAAGAGAAAAAGTGTTATTTCAACATATTCTTATACACCAAAATGCATCATTGAGGGAAAACAAGGCAGAAACTCAAAACAAGAAGAACCTGAAGGCAGGAACCTGGGGCAGGATTTGCGGAGGAATGCTGTTTATGTCTCACTCCCTGACTTCTCTCCTGTGCAGCTAGCTTGCTTATACATCTCAGGCCCACCTGCTTAGAGATGGTGCTGCCCACAATAAACTTCACCCTTTATCAATCACAAACATTTCTCACAAATGTATCCAATCTGGCCTTACCCCTGAGGTTCCCTATGTCTTGGTGACTCTAGATCATCTCAAGCTGACAATAAACACTAAGCAGCAAAAGTGGTTTTCTATCTGGATCTCACTGAAGCCTAGGTTACCTCTTAAAGGTTCGCAAATAAAACTAGGAACAAAGCTGCCCTCCATTTATCTTGCTCACAAATTTCATCTATGTCTTTGTATAAAAAAATAAGGATTTTTATTTTTTAAAAAAAGGACAGAGAAGGCCCTGATATTTGAGACAATTTCTATCTCTGCTGCTCTCACACTCTAGAAGACTGGTATCCTTATCTATCTCCTTTTTTAGTAACATAAGACCTGTCAGAAGAAATTTGAATTAGAATTGGAAAAAAGGAATAAGGAAGAAGTCATATTTTTTTTTCCAATGAGAGAATACCTTAGTGAGGTTTCCCACTGTTCCAGTGTGTGTTGAGATTACCCCAATGGGAGAATCTATTCTGTTAGAATCAACAGACAAAATGTGGAAGGCCAAACCCACACCTACTCAGCCAACTAACAAATTTGATCAAATTCTGTCTTGATTCTGGGCTCTGGGAACAAAAAGCATATGACTAGAATACATTGGTTTTCTGGAATCTTCATTGTCATAGCAGCCAAGAAAAATAAAGAAATGAGCAAAAGCAATAAATATCTCCACTCTCTAGTTTTTATTTTTATTATGAAATACATTTGAATTTTCATCTATGATACTGAGGCAGAAAGGACCAGTATTCACCTACATATAACTACTATTGTGTGGAATTGAAATGTACCACAGTATTACATGTGTTTGAACACTGGATGCTGCTCCCCACTGGTGGAACTGTTTAGCAAGGTTCTGGAACCCTTAGCAGGTGGAGCTTTACTGGGTAAAATGTGTCACTGGGGTCAGACTTTGGGGCCTGGCTTGTTTTTTTTTTCTGCTTCCTGAGTGTAAACTCAAGGAGATCAGCCCACTTCCTGCTCCTTCTTCTCTACCTTTCCTGCCTGTTCAGATGTCTTTCCCGCCATGATTGATTACATCTCTCTGGAAATATAAACCAAGAACCCTTAAGCTGTTTTTGTCAGGGTTTTGTACCAGAAATTGAAGGGGATTGATATAATAACTATGGGGCATTTGCTAAAAGGAACATTAACCTTTCTTAGTAAATATTACTAATGAAACTGGAGACTATTTGAATTTTTCAGTGATCTCAGTAATGTCTTTTCTGTGTTTCAAATCTAATCTAGGATATGACCTTGCTCTGAGCAAGCAGATCTTGCTCCTAGCATCCTTCAACTTTTCATCTTCGAGGATTTCTCAGTTTTCCGTCACTTCCATTATCCTTGCCATATTTGGACAGTATTGATAATATTCTCTTATGAGATATTATTCATTTTGGTTTGTCAGACATTTTTCATTTGATTACACTGTGGGGAGGAATACAACAGGTCCTACTTTGAAAGTGTGACACCCAATTGATATCAGGAGATACTGTGTATTTCAGTAACATCTTGTTCTGTTCTTTAGAAAGGAGTCTATAAGTTCAGTTTACACTCAAGGGGAGAAACTTAAGCATTACTTTTTGGAAGAAACAGTGTTTAGTATCTAGAATTCTTCTCAAAGGATATATTGTCTCTTTATTCCATTCATAATAAAGGGTTTTGTAAGTGGTAAGAACGGTATTAGGAAAATAAAAGGAAGACGAGATATGGGAAGATGGGAAGCAATTCCTGCTCTCTCTTTCTCTCTCTGTTTCTGTCTCTCTCGCGCGCTTGCTTTCTCTCTCTCTCTCTCTCTCTCTCTCTCTCTCTCTCTCTCACACACACACACACACACACACATACATACATACAGTGTATGAATGTTTGCATGTACACATGTGTATGTGTACATGTGTATGTGCACATGTGTATGGAACCTAGAGGTCAACTTCAGGAACTGTCCATCTACTATTTTGAAATAGAGTCTCTCTATGGCCTGAAATTTGCCCATTTGGTTAATCTTGTGGTCAACAACTCTAACAATGCTTCTGTTTCCTTTCAAGTGCCATGATTATAAGCTCACACCATTATGCTTGGATTTTATGTGGCTTCTGCCACTTTAGCCTTAGGTCTCATGGTTGTATGAGAATCACTTTACAGAATGAGTATCTCCACAGCAACAGAAGACGTCTATTAAAGAAGTTCTATAAGCATGAGGTCAGCATAGACCTGTGGTCATGAGAAAAGCCACAGAGAAAATGCTGGGAGAAAAGTATGTTACAACTTATTGTTTCTCACCACCCATAACAGAGACCGTTTACTACCTGTTCAGCATTGGTGGTACTAGGAGACAGGAACAATAAAAGAAAAGAAACGGAGAGGAGAGGAGAAGAGAGGAGAGGAGCGGAGAGGAGAGGAGAGGAGAGGAGAGGAGCAGAGAGGAGAGGAGAGGAGAGGAGCAGAGAGGAGAGGAGAGGAGAGGAGAAGGGAAGAGAAAAGACAAAAGAAAGGAAAAGATTCTATTTAGGATACAAATAGAGTTCACAAACTGAAGTGATAGTTATTATTCAAAGACAGAATGTCTTGAAGGAATTCTTACAGCTATATTTGAAAGAAAAAAGCGTAGTTAGTGGTCACAAGTATATTTTGTTTTAGAATGTTTCTGGGGTGATTGTGTCCTTGTTCATTCTCCCCATTGTGTATATTAAACCCAGTTGCTATAAAACAGCAGATTGATAGCATGAAGTGTTTCACATAGTCCCTCAAAGTATGATCTTGGATTTGTACATATTAGCAAGTAAATTTTGAGAAAGCAGAAGGAAAAAAGATGAGTTGGTTCCTTACATCTGATGAGAAGAGAATGTGAAACTTCAAAATCCTTCTGAACCTGCTAGCAATACCCAGAAATTGAATACAAAGATAATCAAACCAATGAAATATAAAACCATAGGGAAATCAGTATTTTTAAGTTTAAGAATTAAGACTACTGAATTAAGGGATTAAACTGAAAATGGATTGATTAGGTAACAGGTACCTACATACAGCAGGGAAGCAGATGAAATAAGAAGATAAAAGTGCTTGCCCTTATTTCGTGTGCTCTTAACTTTTCCACAATTCTCAATCCTGTGCCCTATTTCAGAATCATTTCCCCCACTCATCTTCTGAACCTCAGGACACTGAGGGAATCTGATGTTCAGACATTTTATTTTTAGGATACCACATTATGTAATATCTTGGGTTGGTGTCATTCATTTCAAAAACTGCTGTTTTGAACAAGAACTGAGAAAAATGTACCCAGTAGATATCAGTCTTTACATCTAAACCATAAAATCACCTAAAAAAAAAAAACCGGCAATCCTCCTGGAAGCATTTTTCTTTGATCTGTTAACAAATACATATGTGACTCGGGGTTCATTTTCAAAGTCAGATTCCTGCACCTTTATTCCTGGCAGAAGTTTTCGATCAATTAACATTCGTGAGAGAACAGTTAGGTACAATATTCAAAAAAAGAGCTTTTATTTATTTTGCTTCCCCACTATATAAAAATGTTCCCACTGCAGTATACTTTATCTTTTGAAAACTGGATTCTCTTTTCTCCCATCAAGCATAACCATGAAAGCAGATTAAGAGAAGAAAACGTACAAATGTCAAGAACAATGAAGTTTGCTTCCTTTATACTGCAGCTCCAACATCAACAAACTATACCGCATATCTGCACGCACATCCGATCAATATGCAAAGTGCTCCTCTTACCTTATGGAAATGTTCTGTGGTGTCACTGACAAAAATCAATGTTAATTTGAGCTTTTTTTTTGCATGGAAAATAATAATGAGCTTCTGATCTGCAGTTTGTCTCTTGGTTTCACACCAAATTGCTCGTGTTACTTTGACTTATCTCTGTCAATCATTTGCTGCTTTAACCAGTCTGTGGTTAGGCAGAAATGTGTGAGGCGAAGTGAAGCAGCCATCCTAGAGCACACTAGGGATGCTGGTGAACAAGCCAGCCCAGTCGTTAACTTCATCACCAGCAAAGAGGAAAAGCGTGTGTGTAATGACATGGATTGTAAAGTCAGCAACAAGCACTGGCACCAGGGACTGGTTTCCTGCCTCTACTATTTCATGAGGACCAGAAGCTGCCTGCAGGCTTTCAAAGGAGGAGGTGTGGGTAGGAGAAAATAAACTAGCATTCTCTCTCATTCCACTGTAGGGAACGTTATTGTTTCTGCTTAAACAAGCTTCACTCTCTATTTTCTGCCAGTTCAACCAATTTTAGAAATTAGTGAACTCATTGAGTCTGTGATTTTAGGCTTCTTATGAGAATTCCAATATTAATTTATAGGTAATAGATGAAGTAATAATAACATTTTCAAGAGTATAAAACAAGAAGTGAAGTTCAGAGATATCTGCATTGCTAAGGTTAGGAGGTTAGCATGTGTGTGTTGCTCATTACCAGGGAGATGCTCAACAACGTTGTGGCTCAGGCAGTCGGCATGCCACTCAGGATCAGAGCTAGGGAGTCCTACAATTTGGCCTTCTTTGGGGGTTCTGAATGTTTATTTTGTCAGGTTTCTTTGTGTTAGGTCACAGCTCTTTCTTCTCCTGGGGTTTTCATAGGATAGCAGGCATAATTTGCCAGCACAATTCCCTGACTAAAGCAAACATCCTTCCTGCTGTGGATATGTCTTTTCTCTTCTGGTTCAGAAGGGGAGTTTACACTTACAATCATAGGACCCTGACCAACAATGACTTGAGCACTTAGATTACTCTATAACATGTATTCAATCTGATGCCAATTCTACTGTCACCAAAAGACAGATATTAATACTGAAAACAGCTGGCATATGAGAATAAAGTAACTGGTGGATTATTTTGCTCTGGAGTTCTACAGAATTTTCTTGAAGTATCGTTCCTTCCTTCTTCCTTCCTTCCTTTCTCTCTCTCTCTCTATTTCTTTCTCTCTGAGAGAATAATAGATAGCTTATTCTGGAACCATTTTAAGTGACTATGGCCCACAAACATAAATTTAGATTACCAAAATTCTAGGTTTCAATGTCAGTTTCATGAAATCATATATTTTACAGGACAAGGAAAGTCACAAATAAAATCAAGTTTAAAATACATTGATGGGTATATCATAAAGTTAATGAGAAGAGAGGGCAGTTTTTGCTCTGCTAAGTTAATAGACTCAAACTGGCTTTTATTTATCAATCACAAGATGTTAATTCCAAACACAGCTGGGTAAAGAATGTCTGTCTGTACGGGTTAGAACTAGGATGAGATAAGACAATTAGCCCCTTGAAGTTACTGTGGTTTCTTTCCTCCAGGAAATCAGACTTTGTTACCATCTTTGATTTTGTTTGGCAAATCAAAATATTGATTGATCATAAAAAAATCATTTTCAGTGCATCCAGTGCAAAGATTTATTAACAAAGAAGGAACAGGCCTTGTAAGCACTGTCCATCTGGGATTTTAATGAAATGAAATACATGCAGAATAATGATACCAGAGCTCCAAATGGTATTGTGGTTGGAAGACTCCCTGGGTCCAGTGGGGAGCTCACAGACACATCTATAGCCTACAGCCTCCAAGGATGGATAAGCATTGTGAGTTACTCCATTAATGACAGAAGCTGATAGACATAAAATATAGGTCGGATCATTCTATTTAATGCCATATTTATCTTCAGAACGTGAAGCATGAGGATGTTGCTCCAGTATTAATAATGAGAATTGATAAATGAATAGGCTCGTAATGCCATTTAGGAGACTACATTCAGTTTCTAAATTATCACTAAAATGTGAATTCCACAAGGAAAACAAACTGTATGTTTTGTTTACTGTCATCTGCTGTGCTTAGAATAGAGTTTGCCTCATATAAGTTTGCTCTCAGATACATGCAGATCTGATCATTTAGTT
The DNA here is from genome assembly GCA_028555095.1 of Dicrostonyx torquatus. Taxonomy (NCBI): domain Eukaryota; kingdom Metazoa; phylum Chordata; class Mammalia; order Rodentia; family Cricetidae; genus Dicrostonyx; species Dicrostonyx torquatus. The sequence goes on from JAQHUG010000129.1 coordinate 867,931, forward strand.
AATGATTCAGATCTGTAATTTTACATCAATTTATTGATTTTTGTTGTTGTCTACAAAATTCATTTTACAATATGGGGGGAGGGCTATGCTATTTACTTGTACTTATTCTGTGCCTAGGTGAACAGACAGCGAACATAGTTTGAACACTGAATAGATACGGGTGGTGCAGGAGGTCCTTCTTTCTATGTGTTGCTTTCATTGGTTGAATAAAGAAACTGCCTTGGCCTTCTGATAGGGTAGAACTTAGATAAGCAGGGAGGACAGAACTGAGTTCTGGAAGGAAGAAGACAGAGGCAGTGAGATGCCATGAAGCTCCTGCCTGAGACTGATGCTGGTTAGATTATTTCCCAGTAAGCCACAACCTCGTGATATTGCACAGATTGGTAGAAATGGGTTAGATCAAGATGTGAGAGTTGGCCAAGAAGAGGCTAGATATACTGAGCCAGGAAGTAATTTAATTAATACAATTTCTGTGTGGTTATTTCTGGTGTAAGCTAGCCGGGTGGCCGGCAGCCCGCTTAGCTTCCTACAACATAAGGGACCCGTGTACTGTGGGGTGCTTCCCTCTGGACCCCAGACAGACACAGACTGCACACAAACACCAATTTCCAAACAAAACCCAAATCTAAGAGGTCTTTTATAAATCCGAGGCAAAAAGACAAAGTAGCTGAATCTGAATCATGCAGAAACAGCAGCAAATAGCTTTTCAGGTGTTAATTTTAAGAGGGAAAAGACGGAGGTCTTTAACAGAGGGAGCTAGAAAATGTGAGTAAATTCTGACTGGGTATTTTAATTAGGTAAGTCAAAATAATGAATTTAGATGGACTAGACCATGATATCTTGATAGTTGGACCTCAGTGATCAATCTCAGGAATGAGTCAGTGGCTAAATAAAAGAATAGACCTTGGTGGCTATCTTTAGGGATGTAATCTAATGGTTTAGCAAGGGGGAGAAGGCAAAACCTGTCAGCACCATGTTTGCCATGCTCCAGTCTATATTTGTCGTGGCCTGGCCTGCTATGTCATTCAAACAGAATGACATAAGGAAAAAGATGCTCTTTGGGCTGGGAGGTTATGCCTATAATCCTAGTAGTCAATGGGCTGAGGTAGGAGATGGTGTGTTTCTGGCCATCTGGGCTAAATAGAAGATAGTTTCATTTTACCCATATGCAGTTAAAATATGAAAAATGAAATATTTTTTTCTGGGAAATGTTGTTTTCAAAGATTAAGCCAGTAAAATTATTCTTCTTTTTCTATTTTTATAAAGTGGTTTGAGTTGTATTATTGTTCTTTATGAGGAGGTTATTGAAGTTATATCAAAGCTATTCACCACAAATATTCACTTTACTTTTAAAAGTATACATTTTATCTCTGAATTTGAATTTAGTTATGTATCCAAGTGCCATTGTTTAGACTTTTGTATTTCCAAGCAATACGGGCACTCTCACAGATAACTCAGGGGACAGAAAAGGGAATGCACAGGGTGCTCCTGGCAAAGAATGATGGGCAGAGTGGAGAAAAATATAACAGTGGGACAAGAAGAGATATTAAAAATCCGGGCAGTGGTGGTGCACGCCTTTAATCCCAGCACTCGGGAGGCAGAGGCAGGCAAATCTTTGTGAGTTCGAGACCAGCCTGGTCTACAAGAGCTAGTTCCAGGACAGGCTCCAAAGCTACAGAGAAGCCCTGTCTTGAAAAATCTTGGGAATATACCCAAGAGATGCCCAACCGTACTACAAAAGCATTTGTGCTACTATGTTCATAGCAGCATTATT
>JAQHUG010000129.1:872497-928870 GCA_028555095.1 Dicrostonyx torquatus
GCAATCTATAGATTCAATGCAATCCCCATTAAAATCCCAACAAAATTCTTCACAGACCTGGAGAGAATAATAATTAACTTTATATGGAAGAACAGAAAGTCCAGGATAGCCAAAACAATCCTATACAACAAAGGAACTTCCGGAGGCAAGCCGATCTCAACTACAGAGCGAGTTCCAGGACAGCCAGTCCTACACCGAAAGACCCTGTCTTAAAAAATAATATATATATTGCTCTTGATTCAAGTCTAAGCCAGGCAATGGTAGCACATTCCTTTTATCCCAGCACTCAGGACTCAGAAGCAAGCAGATCTGAGTTTGAGGCCAGTCTCAACCACAGAGCAAGTTCCAGGACAGCCAGTCCTACACAGAAAAACACTGTCTTGAAAATTCAAATGTATATTGATCTTGATTCAAGTCTAAGAAGTGTACTATACAAATAAAGTCTAGAAAAAGACTGTATAATTGTAGCCAAATTCAGAGATTAAAGTTGATTCTTCTATAAGTAAAATTATTATTGACAGATGGTTTCAAAGTTTCATCACCTTATAAAGAAAATGCCATGAATCAAACCACTTTGAAAAAAAGAGAAAGAACAAAAGCAAAGATTAAAGAAATAGAAAATAGATGGAGAGAAAAAAGAGAAATCTCTGGAACATATTTCTGACTATTCTGGGATGAGTTTGCGTCACTCCTCAGCTATTTCTAAAGTTTGTATTTTAAGCATAGAACAATTGTTGCGGGCCATAAGGAATATAGTTGTTTAAATTGTCAATTTCCTTGTGTGCAACAGTGAAGTCAAAATAACTTTGTAAGAAAATAATTGATCCTGAGTTTTCAGAAAATAAGTTTCTGTGTGTTGAGTATGGAATTGGGGACCCAACCCAAGGCTTTAAATGTGCCAAGGCAAGCATTGTCCAGCTACAGAAATAAACTGTGAAATTGTGTGTTTGCTGTTTGTGCTCTCTGTGGCCACATGAGTCTTTATTTAGTCTTGGTAATGTAAATACCCACATGCTAGGAGGTTGTCAGTGAACAAATTTATGAACACCGCCATTCATTATTTTCCAAGCTTTTTGAGATATGCAATACAAAATTTGAGCAGAGAAAAGCATTCGCTTACCTTTTCAGATCATTTACATTATAGAGTCAGGTCACTGAAGAGGTAAGAGGTAAGGCTTGTTTTAAAAACCACAGAGCCTCCCATCCTTGCATGATGTGATGGTGATGATCCCACCACCAAACACCCATATAATAAGAGACAGCCTTAAAAATATTTTTCAGAACAAGATTGGTGTGAATAATGTGCAGTCCATGGGTTAAATATAAGGATGCAACAATAAAGGAAGTGGAAGTAGTTTCAACTCTGAGAAATCTAGAGCTGATAACCCGAGAGCAGAAACGCCACACAGGGAGTCTTGAGCTTAGCATTTAGACTTCAGAGGTCCCTTCGAGAGATATTTAACTGCAATCACAGGATAGGAAAGAGGTTGCCAAGAAAAATGATGACACCAGATAGTCAAGTCTTCTTAAGAATACTTCAAATCAGAGATATTGTTATTCACATGAAAACGTTTCTAAAGTGACCCTAAGAGAAAGCATTAGTTTCTTGCTGAGCACTTCTTATGGGGGAAGTTAAGCTACTAATTAATGACTAGGAGTTCCTCTCAGGTGGTTAAGTCAACCCAAGATTTATCTTTTGTTTCATTTCAAGCACCTGCTATGTCTCTGGTTTTGTTTATCCTTTATGTTTTGGGCACCTTATTTCATGAAAGTGACTTTTTTTGGTTACTGATGTAGGTACTGATCACTGTAGAGAAGTCACAACCAACAATGCATACAAAAAACTACAGATAAAAATAGTTTAGAAATAACCTTAAGCCACTTACAAATAACAACATGATCAATGTGTTGTTTATTAATGATTTAAATATACTATATTTAAGCAAATTTTCTATTTATAAGTTATTACATCATAAAAAACTTTCTGAAAGTTATTTTGCATTCTAATGGTTATATAAGTTTATTTTCTGGAAATGTAGTTTATCTAATACCAAATTTTAAAATATTATATTCTTTCCAAAGTCAGCTAGCATACAGAATTTAAACACTCGGGGAGTATTTTATTAATACACATCTTGAGTTTTGATTTCTTTTGGTTCTCTTTTTGTGTTTGCATAATGCATTTTTAATTGAGTCTGTAATGTTAGAATTTGTTTTATAAATTATAAATTGAGAAAGGAAAATAATCCCAAGAGCTATCAATCAGACCACAGGCTTACATATTTCTGAAACTGGTTTATATGAGTCTTTACCATTTCCTCCTCGGTGCTTCCCAGGCTGATCTGGAACAGAAACCACTTCCAATTTGTTTTAGTTTGACTTTTATCTCATACACTGATGAAAAGTATCTCTATGACATATTTACACCCAGTCGTGCCTTTCTATGTGGAGGTACATTTGGTTAAATTCTTGGGAAAAAATTCATCATGTCCAGACCTATAAAATATACACAGAAACACACAAGCACAAGTGAACTCAGATATATAAACAGAAATACACACATTCTTCGGTTGGTCTCCATATTTTAAGTTTCATTTTTTTTTATTTTTCAAATCCTTTTATACATATTTATGGCTTTGGAGGGAAATTATGCATATTTTTATAACACATTTGTTAAAGGCCTAAAGGCCCAAATACACAAAGAAATAGATATATTTTGCATAAGATAATAAGTTTTGTGGGAGAGAGATAACAATAATAGGTGTCAAGAGTTTCTGAGTCAGGGGTAGCTGTGGTCAGGGTGAGTTTTATGGAGAAAGTGACATCTAAGAAAAGTCATGAAGGTGTTGAGGGAGTTAGTAATGAGAATATCTTAGTAATTGCTTTTCTTCGCTCTTTCTTTCTTTCTCTATTTATTTAATTACTTAAATGCCAACCACAGTTTTCCCTTCTTCCTCTTCACTAATTCTCTCCCACCACTTCCCTTCTAGCCCCCACCCCAACCACTCCTCCTCCATCTCCATTCAGAAGGGCTACGGCTCCCATGGGAGTCAACACAGCATGGCACATCAAGTTAAGGCAGGACCAAGCTGCTCCCCCTTGTATCAAGACTAGGCAAGGTATCCCACCATAGGGAATAGGTTCCAAAGAGCCAGCTCATGTGTCCAGGACTGATCCTGGTTGCACTGCTAGGACCTGTCCCTGACACATGAGCTACAAGTTACACAACTGTCACTCGCAAGCAGAGAGCCTAGGCCACTTTCATGCCAACTCCCTAGCTGTCAGTCCAGAGTTCATGAGCTCCCACAAGCTCAGGTCAGCTATCTCTGTGGATTTCTTTGTCATGATCTTAACCCTCCCTTGCTCATGTAGTCCTTCCTCCCTCTCTTCAACTGGACTCTCAGAGCTTGAATCAGTGCTTGGCTGTGGATCTCTGCATCTGTTTCCATTAGTAACTGGATGAAGGTTTTATGATGACAATTAGGGTAGTCATCAATCTGATTACAGGGGAAGGCCAGTTCAGGCATCCTTTCTACTACTCTTAGCTGGGGTCATCCTTGTGGATTCCTGGGAGTTTCCCTGGCATCAGATTTTTCCCTAACACATAATGGCCCCTCTATCAAGATACCTCTTACATTACTCTCCCTCTCGACCCTGCCCCCAGATCAACCACCCTGATCTCTTATATTCCCATCTCTCACCCACTTCCGCTCTACTATCCACCCACTCCAGGTTACCCAGGTAAATAGATCTCATCTATTTCCTCTTTTCAGGGAGATTCATATAATCTCTTACAGTTCTCCTTGCTACCTTGTTTCTCTGGGGTTGAGGACTGTACATCTAATATCCACTTATGAGCGAGTAATACTGTGTTTGTCTTTCTGGGTCTGGGTTACCTGACTCAGGATGATTTTTTTTAATTCCATCCATATGCCTGCAAATTTCATGAGATCATTATTATGTTTCTGTTTTTAAGTTTTTTGTTTTGTTTTTTTTTCTGTTGAATAGCATTTCATTGTGTAGATATACCACATTATCTTTTTTTTTCATTTTTTGAGACAGGGTTTTTTTCCTGTAGCTTTGGAGCCTATTTTGGAACTAGCTCTTGTAGACCAGGCTGGTCTCGAACCCACAGAGATCTGTCTGCCTCTGCCTCCCGAGTGTTGGGATTAAAGGCGTGCATCACCGCTGCCCAGCTATACTACAATTTCTTTATCCATTCTTCGGTTTAGGGACATCAAGGTTGTTTCCAGGTTCTGTCTATTATGAACAATGCTGCTGTGAGTATAGTTGAGCAAATGTCCTATTGGTATGACTGAGCATCCTTTGGGTATATACCTGAGTGGTAGCTATAGTCCTGCATAAAATACAAATACAAATGGATCAAAGACCTCAAAATAAATCCAGTTACACTGAAGTTGATAGAAGAGAAAGTGAAAAGTAGCCTTGAACACATTGACACAGGAGACAACTTCCTGAAAATAACCCCAGGAGCTTGGACAGGACCTGAGCAGGACCCTGAGCAGGACAATTAATAAATGGGACCTCCTGAAATTGAAAAACCTCTGTAAGGCAAAGAACACTGTCAATAAGAAAAAACAGCTGCCTACAGAATGGGAAAATATCTTCACCAACTCCCCATCTGACAGAGGACTGATATCCAAAACATATGAAAACTCAAGAAACTAGATATCAAAATACCAAATAATCCCATTAAAATATTTAAACAGAGAATTCTTTTTTTCCATATTCTTTTATTTTTTTAATTCAAAGATTTACACTTCCTCCCCTTCTCCCAGTCCTCTCCTGCTCCCCTATTACCCTTCTACCCTCCCCCTGCTTCCTTAAGAGAGGGCAAGGTACCCTGCCTTGTGGGAAGTCCAAGGCCCTTCCCCCTCCATCCCAGCCCAGGAATGTGTACATCCAAATAGACTAGGTTGCCAAAAAGCCAATACATGCAGTGGAGATAAATCCCAGTGCCATTATAGATGGCTTCTCAGTCTACCCTCATTGGCAGTCACATTCAGAAAGTCTGGTTTGATCTTATGCTCGTTCAGTCCCGGTCCAGCTGGATTTGGCTCTAGAGGGGATCCCAGGTATCCACGGGGATGTGCCCAGATAGGTACTTGGGCAGCAGAGGAGAGGGCACCTGAACTAGCCATGTCCCATAGTCACATTGATGAATATCTTGATCATCACCATAGAAGTTTTGTCCAATGAATGGAGATAGAGACAGAGACCAACATTCACATCAGAGCAATGGACTGAGCTCCCAAGGTCCAGTTGAAGAGCAGAAGGTAGGAGAAGATGAGCAAGGAAGTCAGGACCGTGAGAGGCTGGTCCACCCACTGAGACAATGTGTCTGATCTAAACAGAATTTTTTAACAGAAAAAATGTCAAATTCCAGAAATCCACTTAAAGAATTGTTCAACATCCTTAGCTATCATAGAACTTCAAGTCAAAATGATTCTGAGATACCATCTTATACCTGTCAGAATGGTTAAGATCAAAAACACTAATGACAGCCTATGTTGGAGAGAATGTGGAGTAAGAGGAACACTCCTCCACTGCTGGTGGGAGTACAAGCTTGTACAGTGTCTTTGGGAATCGGTATGGTTGTATCTCAGAAAGTTGGGAATCAATCTACCTCAAGACCCAGTGATACCACTCTTGGCCATATACCCAAAAAAATCTTAAGAGCATTGCAGAAATAGATAATATAACTGCCTCCAGGTCAGAGCCTGCTTGAGGTATTTGACAGAAAAGAAGGCAGTGGGTGCAGTTGGAACTAAATAATGAAAAAGAGAGAAGTTGATGGTTGGGAGAGACTGTGGATAGAGACACAGTGTAAATAAGCATGGGAAGATTTTACAGTGCCAATCTGTCTATTATGCTGAGATTAGATTGAAAGGGAGCAGCACAGAGACAGGTCAAGCAGGGATCCCCGGTTACTTCTGGGCCAGACAGGTGTAGGGATGGTAAGTGAATCTACTCTTTGTGTCTTTTGAAAGAATAGCCAGTAAAATTCTGAAAAAGACAAATAAATATTCCTAAAGAATGTTTCTTCTTATTGAGAAAATTCAATTTAATACTATATCAAATCACATTAGAACAAGACTAATGAAGATAGTCTCAATTATAAATTAAGATATGACACTATTTGGACTCACATACACAGCCGAAGTACAAATTTACATGACCATTTGGGAAATAATTTAAAGGTATTTACTGGCATTGAACATATGCACTCTCTATGGCCCAGTAGTTTTACTTCTACCTACATGCCTCATAGAGATGTGTGTTCAGGCTCGCTGGAAGGCATATTTAAGTATTCATAAAAGTATGTTTGTAAAATCTAAATTGAATTATCCTCAGTAGTAGAATGTGAATTGTAGGATAGTCACATTATGGAATACAATGCAGGAATAAGAAGGAACCATTCTTCATGTAAAACTGTATATTAATTCTCCCCACAATCACATAGATTCAATTTATATAAATCCAAGCAGGTTTATTGATTTATGGTTGACAAATCAAAAGGAGAGCCCCTTTGGGGGGGGGATTTGGGACTGTTGCTGCAGAGTGCCTCCTCTAGTAAGCTGGCAACTACTTCCCTATGCCTGATGCCAGTCACAGGCAGTTGTTCAGCTAGTGGAGAGTAGTTTGTTCATTTGTGGTGGCTTCCCTCCTCCCTGAAGTCCTTAAAAATGATGCTAAATCTCTTTCAGCTGTGAGAATGTCAGGAATAGAAAATAAGTATTATAAGGTTTATTATAGAATGAATATAAAATCAGGAATCTTCTATGGACAATGGTTTTTTTATCTTATCAAATACAAAAACCAACTAATACATGCATTATTTTTCCCACAAATCCTTTCTAAAGATTTTACAATCTTTGACTACCTTAAAACACAAGCAACATATGTGTATAAAATTATTCCTTGAAGCACTGTGTGCCTCAACAAGAAATTAAAATAACATCAAAGTCCATCAGTGCAGATTCATCGAAATTAATCATGACAATACTGGTTCAATGGAAAATCGTGGGGCTGTGAAAGGCATGAGGAAAAGTACTAAGCTCCAACTTGAAACAATTGTCAAAGTAATATTGTTAAGTTTCAAAAAAAAAAGTAGGGCACAGGTGGCCTGGCATGCATTATTTATATGCAAAAAGTATGTGTTTGTGCATGCATAGGGAAGAATGGTAAAAAGTAAAATTTTGGGCCTCTAAGTGGTAAAACATGATGAAAATCTGATGGTAAGGGTAGAAATATTTTTATTAGCTTAGGTGAATGTATTGCCTGTTTGAAACACAAATATAATAACACAAAAATGAAAAGTAGTTCATTGTGGAGAAAACACACCCCTGTCATTGAATGTTATGGGAAGCGCAGGGAGATTTTAAACCTGTATAACGAGGCGAGTTTGGAATTATAAAATGATATCCTTATATTGTTAAGTATAAGATTTAATAACTAATTGAGGGCATTCAAAAAAGGAAGTTTTATATTTCTTATTTAATCAAATATAGGGCACCCTATTTGATGATGTTCTCAGTTTAAGAGCTTGCCTATGTCTTTATTCATTGAATTGAAATGAGAATACATCATTTAGCTTGTAGCTAGTCTACATTTCCCTTTTTTCAGTTGATCATAATTTAAATGAAAAATGTTGCAGAAATTTCTTCAAAAGATGTATGCTTCCTAGGTATCTCATAGGCAAAAGTGCTGCACTTCTAGCTGTGCTTATTTTCAAAGGCTAGCAATGGTTTTCTGATTCCAGCAATGCAGAGCCACAGCTAGCATGTCTGCATCCTCAAGTTATCAGGACCAGCTGACATTTTGTCCTCCAGTCACAAACACACTGGTTCTTACAGAATACACTCAACAGAAAGTCAGTAGCATTTTCAATAATTTATTAGTGTGATACATATTTCCCTTTGTTTTGGTGACATGACTATCACTTTTATTCAAATCACACAGTAAAGAAAACTTCACTTTTGTATATCAGTGACTTAACATACTCTGATTCAATATTTTATAATATTTATAATCTGTTTTCAAATAAGTTAATCATCAAGAAATTGAATGAAGAGCTATTAAAATTTTAAAGAATTCAAGTAAATAGAACAAAAACCACTTAAAGTAAAACACTTTATTTTTAAAATTCCATTTTACTCTAAATATACAAAATATAAAGTCTTCCATGTAAATAAAATTTCACTGCATAATAAATATCTCTGACTACAGACCCAATGTTGGGCAGCCATACTTATCCTGTTTATCTGAGACTTTATGCCTATTGATTAGCAATTCTCCATTTGTCCTTATGCCCCAGTTCACCCTCTGTTTGATTCCCAAGAGCAAAGATAATTCAACATCCTCTGTAAATAGAATTATACCAGATTCATCCCCTTATGTTTGGGTTATCCCACTTACCATAAAGGTTGAGCTGTGTTTTGTTTTTGAAGGATTTTTTTTAATATTGCATAATTTCCTTCTAAGGCTAAACACTATTCCATTGTAGTGTGTATACAGCATTTGTCCACATAAAGGCACTTCGCTTTTTTCCATATCTTTGGCCCTATTAACAAAACTTTAGGGAACATAAGAAGGCTAATATCTCTTACACATTCTACTTTCACTGTAGAGGAGACATTTCTAGATGCGAGGATTTTGGGTAGTTTTATTTTTAATGTTTTGAAGAACCAAGCTACAATCTTCTTTTTCATAGTATCTGCACAAACTAAGTTAGCAGTGTATGAGGCTTCCAATTTCTACTTTTTAATAACACTATTTACTGCTTCGTTTGTAACAGCTGTCTTGATGGGGTTGGGAGACATTCATTAAGACATTCATTCATTTTTCATCTCCCTGATGTTTGGTGACATCTCACATCTTCCTATACAGTTGGCCGTTTTATCTTCCTTCTAGGCGTGTCTACACATTGCATATTGTACTGACCCAGACCCAGAGCGACGGGAAGAAGATGGACTGAAACCTTGAAACTTCCAGTGAAAATAACCTTTTCAATTATTAAGATAATTTCCTCAGATAATTTATCACAGTCATAGGAACCTCACCAAGCTAAAGAATTCTTTTATTTTTGTCTTGCTCTGTTTTATCAGTTCTGACTGAGCATTTTAAAGTTCCAAGTGATCTCACTGTGGAAAACACAGTGAAGAATCATACTCCTCTTTCCCTCCCCCTCATTATTTCAAGGGGTATACATACACATGTATGCATAGCTAATAGACTTTTCTCTCTTGCTTATTTAGCCAGTGACTAACAATCTGAATTACAATGCTGTTATAATCTTTAAACGTTATTCTAGTCATAAAAAACTTGCCAGTTGCTAGGAATGATTACCTCACTTGACTACCTTTTTATTTTCCCTATTAGGATGACCATGATTTTATTTCATTTACACATCATGATTCTACCAAATTTTATGAATCAACATGAACTCCATCCTACCCTTTGGTGTAATGCCAATGCTTTTTCATTATAAATAGGGATAGGGCTAATTGAGAATTTTCTTCAGCCATGTCCAGGTCTTGGTACTGTGTCTCCTATCTTCTGCCAGACTTCTCCTGCTGGAAAGATTGCTGATGAAGCAATTGCCTGGGGTGGTTTCTGATCCATCATCCCTACTGTACAACCCAGAGGTGTCTGTACTCTACTGATGGTAGAATGCTTTGGCAGAATTTGATTTTATGCTTTCTTGCAGCTTTTTCCAAAGAGAGTGATAGCTGTACTGGTAGATGCATGCTGGAGTCTGTTAAGCTGGATCCACTAGTAAAGCAAAAAGACTTGCAATTTTAAGTGTGGTGTTTTTATTTTGAAATAGTTATTCTGGTATATTCCTTAACATGAAAATAAATACTTACTGAGCTTGCAATTAATGGTCATTAAATAGGAGAACCAGAGGCCAAAAATTAAATACAATTAGAAAATAAATATATTCATGATACATTTAATACATAGTTAATTTTATACTATAGCCATCACACATCAATGTGGTTTTCTTTATGCATCCTGCTTTAATGAGGAACTTCTTACAGTCTACTTGGCAGCTTGTCCATTTTCAAATGCCAAATATTATTTGCTGAAGCAATTTAATTCCTACGTGTGACATTTTTCTTTCCAAATAAAGAATACGGATATGAATGCAATCCAAAATCATGATGTTAAATAATGTTTTACTCAAGAGTCTCACTTGGGAAGATTCTTCTTCTACTGTACTGGCTATATAGCTCAATGTCAGATAAAATTCCATGCTTAGGACTGGTAAAGTCATCTGCTAAAAAGGGCTCATTGTGAGCTGGCTACATGATGTTGTGATAAAGCTTGGAGATGGTTGACAGTTGTTATTTGCAGAGATTTCCTTGTTCAACAGTAAGCAACAATTTAAACAAAATACTTTTTATCAATGCTAATATATTAGAAATGAAAATGTGTACTACAAGAACAGAGGAAATTATTGACTTCAACTTGATATATAAAGAAGACTTCATATGGTGGCCTAGTCTCACCTCTGTGGAGAGGCTATTTCATATCAACAGAGAATAGGCCCTTACACAAAGAAGAAAAAACATGTCTTGTCTGTAGCTATAGCCTGGGGGAAGAGTGTACTGAATGCTTTGAATGTAGCATGACCACAGCACAGAATATATGTGAACAGGTAACTCAGTAAAGCCATGGGAGCAAGGGGAAACTGAGTGAGACTGGGGGATGAGATTATGGACCCAGAGTATTTGAGGTATTCATGAATCACGGGTTATGAGACACATAGAGAACAGCACCATTTGTGAAATAAAGCCAAATTCCCTAGGGTGGCAATACAGAAGAGGATGAGTTGAAATGAGGTAAGGAGTTACATCAATGCTGCTGAAAGTCAGTGGTCTAGACAGAAGCAGTTATAGCAAAACCTTTGGAACAGAGATGTAGAAGTATTTGAATGTAAAACTAAAATGATTTCTAGTTATCAACAAATATTTAAACAATGTATATTTGTGTATTCACTAATTAATTCATTTATTCATTATACACATGACTGTTGATCATTCTTCATGGAAATCCCCCATGACAGGTCAGCCATAGCTTCTGCTTATAGCCAAATCATGGTTTACAAAGTGGGGAAGTAAACAGAACTTAAATACCTGAAAGGGGGGATAAAGGCTGATTAAAGTCTCACCTATGAGTAATTTGAAACATAATGCGTAAAAGAAACAGACTACTGTAAATGCACAACTGATTGCTATATAGAATGTAACACTGATTTCAGGTATTGATATGGTCCACAAGTTTGTCAGTACTAAGAACACTGGTTATAAGTCACAAGTAGTGAACTATTTTATTGCTTTGTGGGAAATTATTTTTCAATATTAAAGAATCTCTTTTGAGGGTGCTCATACTGGCATGGGAAGAAGTTAATACACATCGGAAAACAAATATGAGCAATTAAAGAAGTAAATGAGATAGTTTGTGACAGTTACATTTTTAGGACAGAGGTGCTCATATACAGCATGGATCTTGGTGCTTTCTGTGGAGTCTATTTTTCATAAGACATAAATCATTAGCAGAAAAAGAGGTGGGAAGAAGCCAGAGCTTGTCAGCATTTAGAAAATACTTGCCTTTAATCTCAGCACTCAGGAGGCAGAGGCAGGTAGAGATCTCAGTGAGTTCAAAGCCAGCCTGGTCTACAAGGCAAGGTCTAATGCAGCCAGGATTGTGACACTGATAAACTCAATCTTGAAAAGAAAATCACTGAAAAGCCGGGCGGTGGTGGCGCACGCCTTTAATCCCAGCACTCGGGAGGCAGAGGCAGGCGGATCTTTGTGAGTTCGAGGCCAGCCTGGTCTACAAGAGCTAGTTCCAGGACAGGCTCCAAAGCTGCAGAGAAACCCTGTCTCAAAAAACCAAAAATTAAAAAAAAAAAGAAAGTCACTGAAAAACAATAGAGTGTTAGGAACGGATACATGGCTTCCTAGATGCCAACTGTAGAGAAGACTGAGTGCTTAAGCTTTATGAGCAAAATAGAAGCCATAATTCCTACCTTCCATGTCTATCAATATATGTAAATTACTTCAAACAAACTTTCACACTGAGTGAATATTCTGGGTTTTTCAGATCACTACAACCATACAAGAAATATGACAAGTAGCTTCATATGGTTAAAAAAAAATCATAGCCCATGTTATTTTTTTTTTGATTCTCAGAAAATATTGGCTGGAAAGAAATGAAATAAAACTGAAAAGGATAAATGAAATTTGAACCTCACTCTTTACAAGAAAAGAGCTTTGAGGTTCAGACCAATGTGATATACTGAACAAGATGTGCAAGAGAATGTGACTCCCTTTCTGAGCATGAGAAAAATATCATAATTGTGTTTAAAGTATTCATTTGTTACAGGTCTACACAATGAATTGAAACAAAGAGATAATGAAAAGTCATCAACATTCAGTATGTGAATGAAAAAGTATCACAGACAGGGAATAATTTGGTTAGCATTTGGATGATGAATGGGAAAGAGGAGATGACCACATGTATTTCCATAATTACTCTAAGAACGCAGAGAGAATTCAGGGAAGAACAAACACTGGTGTGAACTGTCAACATCGATAATGTTGAGAACTCAGGAAAATGATAACCTGTCAGTACCGTGTAAAAGATGAAGATAGATGTGGCTGAGCAGAAACCATGGGCTGTAGTTATTTAATTCTTCTCTGAGAGAAATGGTAGATCGAGATTGCTACTTAAGTAGATGGTGCATTGACAGAAAAGGAAAGAACACCGAGTTTGTGGAGAGCCATGTGCCAATCTAACCACTCAGGACAATTTGCAGAATAATTTTATGAACAGTGACCATTATTAATTTACCCGTTTTACAGATGAAGACATTAAAGACTAGTATGTTTCTTTTCCTCCAGTCTTTCACAGTTAATATCAGGACTTGGACCCACGTAGCTTTACATTGAATCTGTGTGTTTGTCTAATCACAAATCTGTACCACATGTCAAACAAAGAAATAAAAACAAAGTAAGATAAATGGAAGTAATGGTGCTTTGATTCCTGTTATTGAAAAAGTTTAGTGATGTTTTGAAAAAGTTTAAATAGTGACTATCAGAATAAAATCCTGTGGTTATTGGATAGGAGCTTGTTATTCAGATACTAAGATACACCTATCAAAACAAACCACGATGTGGTTTTGAAAGCCCTTTACAGAAAGAGAGGGTGCTGTCCAGAGGGCTGCTTCCACTAGTGGTAAAGGTGATGAGATGCTCTGGCAATCTGCTGTCATGCTGACTCTGGTCCCTGGCTCTGGGCGGGACAATTCTGTGTTGTCCTGTGAACCTTTCCCAAAGTCCAACCTTAAGTCCACAGGAGTTTCAGGTCTTCTAATGGTTCTTGTCAACACCAATTTACCTCTGTTAAATCCCTTTCTTCTCTGCCTGGCTAGTAAAATTTCTGTTACAGGAACACTAACTATGCTGATTAATTCCAACTTTCAATTTCTCAGTCTTCGATAACTCGGAAAGAGTTTTCATGAAGTTATTTAGATCATGTTGTGATGGGATGTGTGGTATGGGTTGTAGACATGACGTAAGAGCTTTGTCTTGGTTGTTAATTGATGTTAGAAAAGCCCAACCCACTGTGGGCAGCACCATTACCCAGGCAGTAGTTCCTGAATCTTATAAGACAAAAGCATGCACTCAAGGTGCATTCCTTTACCTATTCTTGTCTGTAGATTCAGCGCTTTAAGTTTCTGCTTTTGTGCCTAGATTCCCAGAACAGTGGACTGGAACCTGGCATTGTAAGCAAACAAATGTAAAAACCACTTCCCCCTCAGTCGTTCTTTGTCAATACGTTATTGCAGAAATAGAAATGAAGCTAAGCTACTAACATATCTCATTTAACACAGAAGCAGTGAAATAAATTTATCAAGACAAGTTTGGTAACACTAGAGTTCTAAAAATTTCCCAAAAATCTTTTCTGCAAAACAACATGTCTCTGCAAGACAACATGATGCATATCCAAGCACTCTGGATTAAAAGACAAGTTTTAAGAGTATATTTGTCAAATGAGTAGAGAAGGATCACAGACAACATTTTTCATGTTTAAGATTTTTGTTTTAGGATATTATTGCTCTTTTATGGAGCTTTTATGATGTGTTGGAATTTAAAGAAAACGTTTTGACAAATCCTGCACAGGATCTATCTATGATGATTCCATCTACATTTAAAAAAAAATCCAGGTTGCCTCAGGACATCACAGGAAGGAGGGTACATGCCAGGCATTCCTCGGATAGGCCAGAACTTACTGTGTAGGTTACAATAAAAAAGAGATGTATGTTTGTTCACAGTTCTAGCTGGAGGCTCAGTGCCTTCTTCTGATCACAAGATCTCCCTGGCTTAGTCCTAAGGTGACAGGAAGTGATATGTGGTGAGAGAAAGAAAGGGAAAAGAAACATGGCCACAGTGATGATCATGGTCCACATTCACCCATCTACTTGTAAATCACATGAATAATAAGGAAGAACTCCACACAAATCTCTCTCTCTCTCTCTCTCTCTCTCTCTCTCACACACACACACACACACACACACACACACAAACACACACACACACACACACACACTGTGAGACGTGGTATATGTATGTGCATATGTATATATATGGTTTAAGACACAGTTTCTTGCTGGCCAGAACTTACCAAGCAGGCTACTCTAGCTTTGTAGTCTCCACCATCTTGAAATGTGATTACAAGCATAGACTGCCATGCTCAGCTCCTTTCATGGACTCGGGGGGGGGGTGTGTGTCAAGCTTTGGTCCACATGCTTGTAAGAAAAGCACTTTAATGACCAAGTTATAACTCTAGGCTTGCCGCCACCTCTTTTTGTGTCACAATGGGGAATATTTCTATCTGCATGTCAACAAGGACAAATGTTTACACCATAGCCCTAACTGATACAGTTTGGAATTTTTCTGTGCTTACTATTTTTACCACAGTTGAATTATCATTTAATAAAGAAGCCTTGTGCTATTTCAAATTTGGAATTAAATAATTTTTCTTTACACTTTAATTTATAGCCCATCATTATAACTGTGATGACCTTTCTTTCCTACATTTACCCATAGATATGTATTTACTTGCCCATTAAAGACAGGTCTTTCTTTAGAGCACCAGCTGCCAAATAACGACATATAAACTTCTTATTAATTATGAAAGTTTGGCCTTCGCTTAGGTTTGTTTTCAACTAGCTCTTAAAACTTGAATTCACCTGCTTATATTAATCTATGTTCTGTCACATGGTTCGTTACCTCTCTCTCCTCAGTACAGTACGTCTTACTTCCTCCTGTTGTGGGGAATCCCCCTCCCAGCGGGTTCTTCTCCTGAGTTCCCATCCCCTTCCCTGAAGTCTGCCTAGCCTCTCCTGCCTAGCTGTTGACCATTCAGCTCTTTATTAAGCCAATCAGAAGGTGGCTTAGGCAGGTGAGGTAAAAGAGAGACATCTTCACTACAGTGTGATCAAATATTCTACAACAGAAATCTATTCTGTTTTACTTATCTTTATTTGTGCACCATAGCATGCATGAAAGGGATGTGCTTCTGTGTTGATTTCCTTCTACCTCTCATGCACTCCTTGAAGGATTGACTTTCAGCGTTTCCATAAGATGATATTTAAGAATACAAGATGACTATATTTTTACTATGGATTTGAAAATTAAAAATTTAAAATGTGCTGTCTGTGTCATTTAATTTATCTCACAATATTTCAAAAGAAGCTCAAAAGCAAATACTCACAGGCTGATTGAGGAATCATATTTAGAAGCCAGTCAGTGGACAGTAAAATATCCTCGCCCACCAATTAGTTCTTTTCTAATCAGCCTTATAAGTTCCCTGCTAGAAAAGCGGCCATGCCAGGGTCATAAATTGTTTGCTCATTTTGTCATTATTATGTCCATAATTTGAGGATTAAAATTCATTCTGTGGGCTTAATTCCCTCTATTTAATCTCTTCAAAAACTGATATTTCATGAAGTATTTTACTTCATTTAATCAACTTGATAGATTTAAGCATTTTGCTTGGGCTCTTACTCCTGAAAACTCGCATTTTTCACCACATGCTTAAGAACCTCATAATGAATTTCTCACAGTTTTGCTGAGTGTTTTGCTAAGTCTCGTTGGGAATTAAAAAGGATTACTTTTAATCATCCTTAATGCTACCTTAACAGTTCGTACAACTCTTAATAAACTCCAGGAAGGGACAGTTGTGTGGTGGTAAGGGAAGGTGAATTTATTGGGCATTTTCCATGACAAGTGTTTGTGAAGTCACTCAGTTCAAATCTCCCCTCTGTGCATGTGTCTTAATGATGCCACCTTCCAGCATGCACACTTTTAGCAATCAGATTAAAATTATTTGGGATTTTTATTATTGTTTGCATTTGATGAGCAAGCCTTACCTTTGAAAAGCATCTTTTTACAAAGACAGCATCTTCAGCTTCTGCTTCAATCCTAATGATGAATAAATACACAAAATGACATGTGTAATAGAACTGGAGGGAGTTATACTTCTATTTTTAATGTATTTATAATTTATCAAGTCATTTGCTTTTCATATCTATAAATTAGATTTTATTACGTTTTCAATGTTCATTGTTTCATAGCAATTCCCCTATTCAACTTAAAGTCTTAGTGATTTCAAAATCTCAGGGAAGAGCTTTTGCAGTGATGTCCCCTTTCCAGCTCCTTCTCCAGTGTGTGAACATGTAGTCAGTCCATGCAAGAGTGTACTCTCAGTCCTAGACTGGCTCTCAGTCACCTAAAATATCTACCGAGTTCTCCTCCTGTGTCAATTTCTTCTCTGATTCTTCTGACATTGTCTGCTTCCTCATCTTCTCTTGACCTACTGGCTTGTTCTTCTTGGCTCCTGGTAGCCTGTAGCCAATTATCTACACTTCTCTTCTTCACCCCTGATTGCTGGCACAGTAACAATCACTGTGAAGATCAGCCGTAGAGTGTATAGAATCATTCTTCCTATCACAGTTACTCGGATAAGTGTAGCATTTTCAAAAGCACAATGTGAGAAAATAATGCTTTCAACAAGGCTATGTACTGTATCATTGATGAAAGCCTTCTTTCTACTTCTGAACACTCACACTGGGTATTCAGTTGGACTCAACGTGCTTGTATAGTAGCCACCCAGCTATACAACATAAGTTTCTATCCTTATGTTTTCAACATCTGATTTGCAATAATTGACACTCCTAATAAATGCCCATTACCATCCAGTCCCAAGGTGCTCTCCCCTTGACTATAAGCAGGCCACAGACTCGGGGTCTCTCAAGCTTCCTCTGGCCTTCCTGATTGCTTCGGTCCCACATAAATATTTCACATATATAATCTCACACAGAGGCACATAGAATGAGATAGGTAAGCTGCTTTAGGGCACTAAATATTGTTTCCTGTAGGTAAATGACAAATGTATATTTTTAAATTAAAAAGTCACTTTATATACAATATGCAGCATTCTTACAGCAATTTAGGCCTCAAATTTTTTGCTTGTCATTCACTACAAAAAAATTAATTTTATAAAAGCAGAAATAATGTCTTTTCATACGAGTTCCAAAAGCATGAAAACAAAACTTGCTAAACATTTTTAAACAAGGTGGAAATCAAGTCAGGTCTATTTAATCCCCATGAGGTTATAGAGTAATACTGATAATCTGAGACAAACCTCTACATTGATCAGCTCCACAAGACCTACTGTCAGTCAGTCTCTGAATATAAATGGCCCTCGTGTTCCTCTTTGTGCTAGTCATAGTCTCATAGAACTTAAAGGAAAATTAAAAAAACAAAACAGAATCTGGTTGGTCCACAGGCACTTGGAAAGTTTTTGAGCTATTAGAACTTAAAATGTCTTAATTCAAATCTAACTTATAGGAAAAGACATCATCATGTATCTTGGGTTTCAGTATTAGAGTTTCTCCACAGCATTTCTATCATCCCTTTTCTTCTTATTTTTGTCTACCATACCTGCAGAGAAAATACCAAGGTCTGTCTTGTCTAGACATGACCATATGGTCAATTACATATACTCTAGTAGCAAGTCCCAGCCATGTACTGCAGAACAGGTGTAAAAGGCTGTGCACATCACAGCATGTGATGTGGTTTGTGTGTGTGTGTGTGTGTGTGTGGTTACATACGTGAGGTATATGATGTGCTTATTTTTCATGCATGTGGAAGTCAAAGGTTGATGTAGGGTGTTCTTAGTAGCTCTGGACCTTAGATACTTCTCTTCTCACTGAACTTGAATCTCATTGATTTGGCTATAGACTGGCTGTTCAAGAAAAACAAGGGATCCTCTGCTTTCTTCCATCCCAGAGCGGGGATGTTCACTGTTGCTTTGCTTTTATTGTTTTATTATTATTTTACACATTGCCTCTAAGAATATAGTTTTGGTTATAAACATAAAATCATTTCCTGGCTTTCTTCTTAATACTGTCTACAGAAAGGACTAAAGCTCAGATATAAGGTGAAAATCTGCTGAATATCTTTTCAGTGCCACACATGGGCATTGTTTAATAGAATCACAGAACTAACTTATTTTGGGGGGAGAATGTACTGTTTTCTGTTATTTAAAACAGAATTAAGACTGTAAGTTTACATGTGAACTTAAGAACTTTTATTGGAGGAGGTGCAAATGATTTCTTCTGCAGAAAAGCAAATTCAAGGTTGACTGTAGGATATAAACTGTTTCTTAAATCCATCTAATTTTTTTTATAGCTTAAAACATTGCTGTTGTTTTTTGAGGCAGAATCTCACTTAACTGTTCAGGTGAGTCTATAATTCGAAGTCTTCCTGCCTTTGCCTCCCCAGTGGTTAAAAGCATGAGCCTCCATGCTGGACCTGAGCATTGAATCATAAGATGCACTATAATTGATCTATTTCCTAAGTGCGTTCGCACCATTCCTCACAGGTATGCTGGACACATTGTTCTTATCAGGCCCAAGGTTGGCACTTTGTGGGCATCATTTTTGTGTATGTAAGTTGTACTTGGATTTTAGACCTCTTTGGCTAGTGATCTTAAGTCTCTGTGGAAAATGCCTCTGCAAACTCAGATCATTAATTCTCTGTAGTTCATGTAACTGACAAACTCCTTCAAAGTGAGGAAAAGAAGACCTGCCCTCCGTCTGTGAACTGTGGGTGCTCTCTATTCCAGCGTGGACAGTGATCTAATCTGGCCTCCCGGGCTCCCTCACAGAGATGTCATTTACATAGAACAGATGGAGGCAGTGGGCTGACATGACCCTGGAAGGTTCAAACAGAATGGTGATTAATGTAGCTTCCAGGCTGCCTCTGACCACCAGCTTCCTGCGGCTTTTATTTGAGTATGCTATTTTGAATACTGTGTTATTAACATTTCTTTCCTAAGCAGATGCTTTGATTTTATATTTTGGGGTTTATATTAGTTTCCTCTGCATACTTTGCTGTCACTATTGGCCAATTAATTCAAGTGCCAAATGAAACTCAAAATATAACATGGTTGCTAGATTCTATTTTGTGAATAGAAAGAATTTAGTAGAAAACAAAATAAAGTCATTTAAGAAAAGAACAGGTGAATAAGTAACTGGTGGAAGGATTTTAGAACTAAGCAGATGTATTTATTACTACTGCTAAAATTAAAAAGAAAGTTTGACTGTAAACCAAAGGCCCAAAATCATCATTAATATGTTCCCATGGGTCAGACATAATGCTATCGGCACCTTATACCCACAGCAGTGACTTCAAAAAGCACAGGGGATTTGAGGAATGCTAAAGTGGCTATGTTGTTAAATCCTAAAACAAACTCTCAATGTGCTTTGTAGACCTCCGGGGCAATTATTTACATAAAATAGAAATATATTATTTTCTCATGTTATCTGTGTGATATTTATATCTTTCCATTTATATCTTTCCATCATGAAACAGAGGCAGTTAATTTGTTTCTCCAGAATATACTTGAAGCCTTATATAAATACTTTGTGTATAAAAACAAGCCCATATGATGGAATTCCAAAGCTTATTCAGGAAATCTGACTTTAGCAACTGCAGCCATCTCTCCAAGGGAACCTGACAGGCATCCCAGCATCTGCTCAGTGGCAGCAGAAGTCCCTGGGTTCCCAGTCTGCTTCTGTCTTAATTTCCTGCCCTCTTTTTTGTTATCTTATTTAACCTACTGTTTTGTAATTAAAGTACAATGCCTGCAGATTCTTGAAAACTGTCTCACTCAATCTCATTCATCTCACCTGAGACTTTAGCCCCAGCAGAATTGAAACAAGCTATAGTAACTCATCTGTGCCTTGGTGTTCTGAGCTTCTTCATCATCCAGATTTGCAAATGGAAAGCGTGGGAAGGGGGATGTGTGTGGTCCATGGTGTTTAGACCAAAGGACTTGAGTTTAAATCCTTGAACCAAGTAATCAACCTCCAAAAAAACAATACCATGATGCTGCTTAGAATAGCATTCCTACTGAGCCTTTTATCATGCCAGGCCTGGCACAGATGTGATCATGATCCTTCTCCATAATTGAAAAGACTGCATGTCAGAATGGATTCCATGTTCTATTTTTTTTTATCAATTCCCTTGTTTAATACTTACTTCTTACATGTTGATAGCTAGGTTTAATTCTCACTATTTTCTGATTTCAAGGGTTTAAAAGCATAAGTTCACTTGCAGATTCCAGCAGTATCATCTCTGTGTCTTTTCTTTTAAAATTATTTTTACTACTTAATTTTTCTCATAGTAGTAATCATAAAATACTTATTGATATATTATTCAGAATCCATTTAGATGTGAAAAATACAAATTTTAGTAAGTTCAAGCAAGAAGAAAGCCATAACGAAATACATAGATTCTGTTGGGTGGCAATCTGGCCATCTCCCCTCTAAGATCCTCATGCCCTTTTCCCTTGCTTAAAGGTATCCAGGAAGTGTCTTTTTCTATCCAAACAAGCAGGCTATTGTTCTGTTGGCACACACAGTAGTCAAACGTTGATTGTTATGGTTTGAACGAACGTGTTCGTCACAGACTCATGTGTTTCCCAGTTGATAACGCTATTTTAAGAGGCTGTCAAAGTTTCTGAGATGTGAGAACTGGCAGCTATAGGCACTAGTGGTGACCCTTGGAGGCGATAACATGAAACGACTTGTGACCCATATTTTTTCTGTTTCCTGGTCCTTGGAGATGTGAATATATTTTACCGTAAGTTTCCATTAATGTGGACAGAAATGAACTGCACCCTTTAAACAATGAGTGAAAACAAGCCTCTCCTCCTTTAAGTTCCCCTGTCAAGTCTTCTCTCCCAGCAACGAGAAGAGAAACTAATGCATTAGTCACCACTTCTTAGAACCACAGAGGATGGAGCTCTATGTACAGTAGCTACACTCTTCCCTGTGTATTGAAGATTTTGTGTTTTTCCTAGCCAGATTTTGGTCTTTGATTCCCCTTTAAATTGATACATAAATTTAGAGCCAGTCCTAACATTGTGACCATAGAAGCAACATTCGTACACAAACCATTGTCAGTCCCTTTGTTGCATGCACTCATGTTTTTACTCCTGCCTGCAAAATGATTCACATATGTAGTATAGTGCACTGATCTCTTCTATAACCAGAATGAATCTATTGTCTTCATAAGGAGATGATCAAAAGCTCATGTTATTATAACATCTTACTATCAGTCATGATCACTGAATGATGAGTATCACACTTGTGAGACCTTAATCCAGAACCTCATGTTCAATTATTAACATAATCTGCAAACACTGAAGGATAAATAAAAGCAAAATGTACCTATTTGAGGAGTTAGGAAGATGTGTCTGTCAGTAAAATACCTTCTGCATAAACATGGAGACTTGAACTTTATTCCCAGCACATAGATAAAGGCTGTGTACAGAGGCATGAGTACATCTGCAGTTCCAGCATTGGGGAGATGAAAATAGGGTGTCCCTGAAGCTAGATGATAGCCAAACCAATAAGATCCAGGTTTAGGTACAGGCTCTAGTCCAAAACTTGAAATGGAGAATGACTGTGGAAGATACCCAGATAGGCTCTGCACATACATATCTGTATGTGTACATGCACCATTATGCACACATGCATACCCATAGAAACACTCAAAAACATATAGCTGAAAAGAGGAAACTAGAAATGATAGTGACAAGATTATGTGAACTCATCACTTACATTGCCCAAGATACATTCTTGAACATTTGGAAATCAGAAAATATTATCATCCAATTGGCAAAATAATAAATCTTCTTGTGTGCATATGTCTATATTTATGTACATACATACGTGTGTCTATTCTATATGTGCATGTACATGCCTGTATGCAAGTGGTGTGTGCGTGTGCGTGTGTGTGTGTGTGTGTGTGTGTGTTGCTACTGATGATGATGATGTAACCTCAGGCCTCACACATACTAAAAAAGTACTCTCCCACTACACCACATTACCAGCTACCTAGCACCATGTCTCTATTTTTAAAGGAAAAGAAAAACAAATCCACCTTACAACTTTAGGTGGAGAAGAGGGTCTATAAAAAAAAATCCTGTACCAATATCTTGCTTTGAACTGACCTTCTCATCTGAGCAGAGCTGGAATAATTTGGAAAGCATTTTTAAATGGAATATTTTGTCACCTTCCAGAGAGCCAACAAGACAGCCTTGCGGAGTTAATATTTTGAAGGAAAAGGAAAACTCAAGAGGTTGTATAGCAAAGTGAAACACAACTTTCACCAACCTCATACACCGGGAGAAAAGCATTGTTAAGAATTCCTTTTGCAGAATTGAAATATGAATTACAGATAATTAGAACTACTGCAAATGACACATACCTTGATACCACGCAGCAATGTTCACATTGCTTTGGTTTGAACTTTTATATTCTGATGAATGATAAATTGCTCATCATGATTCAGTTTCTGAAAGACAAACAGAACCAAGGCCAAAGATTTATAATCTGTATATTAAGACACATGGTCTGGAAAGTTTCACCACTCAGTACTTTCTGGTAATATCATCAAGGAGCTAAGGACTCAGATATGAAGCAGATTGCTGAGATGGTCTTCTCACTCAGAAGCTCTCAGATACATAAGACTAAGCATGCTAACTGCCTGTAAAAGCTTGGTCTCCACAGTGTAGTGAACATAAAATGGGCCCATTATGGGAATAGGTAGATAGATCAGCAGTTGAACGTCTGTTCTGTACTTTCTGCTCTTGCACAGGACCTAAGTTCTGTTCCCAGTTCCCATGTCCATTATCTCATAAATACTTGGGGCTCTAGTTCTTAAAATTCTGATGTCTCTGGCCTCTGTATGCATCAGCACTCATGCACATACGTGCAGACACATACATACATATTTAAAATAGTAAAAGCACAAGTATTATAAATGATTCTAATATTATATATATTTTAAGGAATGAAATAACCAAAATGTAAAACTAATAGGTCTATATATCAATGCTTGTTTTCTTCTATTTCCCCTCAGTCACTCCTCTTCTACTTCCTGTTTATCCCTGCTTCCTTCACTATCTTTAATCTATAGCCTCTAGCTTTTTAAACCAGATGTCATTTGAAGGTAATCATTCTGTTTCAGAAAGCTATGGATTTTTTCCTTCAAGAAGCCCCCTTGATTAGTTTCTTAAATACCTGCCATTAAGTTCTGGCCATAAATCCATTTATAAAGTAGATACAGACACTTGATTTGATGTCGAAAGAAAAGGGCCATAGCCAAACTGATCCGGCCATTAAGATAACTGTATTGATATTCACTGAAAGTATTTCTCTGCATTAATGACCAGTAATTCCTACTTCTATCCCTTTGCCCATTCTCAGAGTGACAACCCTCCTATAGTGTTCATGGTAGCAGAACTGCTCTTGAGATGTTCTGATGACAATTTCTAAGAAAACAAATAACCCACCCCTACACAGAAAGCTCTAAGGGGATGCAGAGAGAATTAAACCATGCATGAGGCAAACGAAGGCTCAGGATTCTTCTGAAACAGAAAACAAAATTTGTCTGGATGAAGTGACAGCTCTGGCTGCTGATTCTGTACTAATATTATGAGGTTGCTTCTTGATTTTGAGATGTTATTTTTCCAACTAATCCTGAGTGCCATCAAAGTCAAAATCACTTTTGTATTTATGATGATTCAGGATTTTTTTCTATTTTCAATCACAAAATTCTTTGTAATGCTAAGTCATGACTGGCTGATTACTCTCAGCCTAAGGGTTGTCAAGGACATGAGAATCCAAATACACTCATTCTTTCATGTCTTACAGAGTTTCATCTTGAGTATGTCAAGCCCTTGGACATCTATTGCTAAGTGAAGAGCTTGAGTTTTAGAATGCTTGAAAAGTTATTACAGTTTCCTACAAGTTCTTGAATTTCAGGTTTATTTTCTTGGACAATTTTGGGGCACTTGACTTATTATTAATGATTAATGAATACTGAAGTTCATCATGCTAATGTTGATGAAGTTAGCAGAGAATGAAGAACAAATTTGGCTCCTAGGTTTTAAGGAATGCTGTATATAGGATTCTGGATGCGACATTTCTTTGGTGTTTATCTGGACTCCAGTAATGAATTGGTAAGTCTGACTTTTTTAATAATAAGTATGCAAGTTTAAATTCACTATGCAGAATGACAGATTTTATTTCAAGAGTTGACAACAGAAACCATAGGTCACTTAAACATAATCACTTACACAAAATAGTATGTGAAACAATCTGAATTATAACTTATAACTTGCATAACTTGTTTATAAACAGGAATGACACACTTCATTTTTCTAGCTCATTGCTGAATCAAAGGCTTTAACAATTTTCTAGTACTATGGTGAAAGATTTTGTAAACAAATGAATCGTTAAAACATAAAAGTTATAGCCTTCTTACAAGTAAAGATATTTTTATTTATACATACATGTGTCTTACATGTGTATGTGTCTGTGACTTTGTGTGCCATGCGTATACAGGTATGCCAGAAGAGGGCATTAGGACCCTGGAAATAAAGTTGCAGGTAGTTGCCAGTTCACCACTGATGCTAGGAACTGAACTAGAGTCCTCCAAAAATGCAGCAAGTGTTCTTAACTGATGAGCCATTTCTCTAGTCCCTCATTCATATCTTTAACAGAGAAATTTCCTGTAATGAGATGAATATCCGTGTTCTCAGTATACAAATAAATCCACATAATGGTCTGTTTACAATTAATCTTCCTTTGTTGTGAATAATAAAATCAAAATTAAGCATGGATAATGTTCACCAGTAATCATCTACTTAATAGTCTGCCTCAAAATTTCTGTCTTCTTCAGATCCATTAGGGCTCATTGAATCCATCATAGGGAAAAAGGGTTCATAGTGACTTCTTTTCTGTAATTATACTCTCTCAGTTGCTCTCCTTATCTTTCTTATAACATAAATATTATTTCTCTCTATACACATATCTTAACTTATTTAAATCTTGTATAGATATAAAGTTAATATATGTTCTATTCCAATAATTCATTGTCCCAATGGCTTTTGTACATGGAATTGGTAAGAATAAAGCAATGTGTGTTTTCATATGTATATACCATAAGGTAAATACTTTGATTGTACCTATATCATGTTTTCAAAGATTTGTTATCTGTGCATATGTCTGAGTGAGCACATGTACATGTGTATGTGCAGGTATGCACACCCACGAGCCTCTGAGCCATATCTAAAGAACTCATTTCATTTTTAATTCAATATTTTATTTTATTTAGTGACAAATACATTATTATAATTTATTTGTCAAATTAATCTCCCATTGCTGGACTTTTCCTAAATGTAACTTATGATGTCTCTGTTTTTGTATTTTTCTTCTGATATCTACATTTATCCTTTTGAACATCTAACCCATGCCCTCAGCTTTAATGCCCGTTCCTCCCTTGTCATAGAAAGCTGGGTACAGATAATCCATACCTTTTGTTTCCATAATAATGCCCCTGAAACTTGTGTCACCTCTTCCTCTGGAAGTTAACTGTTTCCACATGTACCCACCGTCATTTAAAAGACTGATTTATTCCCAACCCTGGACTCCAGGTCATAAAGCAACCCTTCTCCACAAGTGAGGTGCCCTTCTAAAGAAACAGACACTTGATTGGGATTCTGAGATGTGTCTGTTGTCCTGAGGAGAATTGCAAGAGACACTCGGTGTTGAGAGTGAATTTGTTTTATTGTCCCAGTGTTTGTTCTTTGTGTCTCTTGAATGAATTGTAAACACCCACCAACCATCTAGATGGGGTACATCCCTTTTTATTCAAATTTCTTTAGCTCAGAGACTGAGTTTTGCATCAAACATGAAGAATTTTTGGCAAAGTTTTATTATATATTGAATTTCCAGAAATTAAAACACTATGCAAATTGCCCTTTTTTTCTCAAACATTGCCAATTTTTTTTTGCAGCATTCAGAAAACTATCTCATCATTTGCAATGTAGCTCAGCGTTTGAATTACTTACAATAGCCCCATAGGTCTGAAGTCATAGCTGCTGTAAGTTTTTGTGTGAGAAAGGGATTCACTTCACTTATCCATTTTTGGAAGACATATTAACTTTCCCATTTCTGTTATAATTATTCTAATGGTTTATGTATTGGGGTGAATATTGCTATATTTGTATTAATTTGTTTCTTTGATATTTAAAGGATTATACTAGATTTTTCATTTCAAGATAAACAAAAGAGGAATGATATTCTTGTATAAAACAAGGTTGGAGTCTGATAAAAATGAGAACTATCAACTTAGAATAAATTCCAAATTATTCTCTTTTTCATAAAATACTGTCAAAGTTTAAGCATTCTACGTCCATAAATATTGTTGTGTTTACCAACTTTACTGCTATCTATTCATCAACTTATATGATCTTTATATAAATTCTTTCATCTAAATTATCCTTGAAAGACAAACTGCTTTGTTCTAAAATCTATGGACTTTAGTAAAACTGATTTAAGTTAACATTTTATCTTTTTCTCTTATTAGTTGCATATGACCTTTTTACTCTTAAAAGAGGATAAATCAGCCGGGCGGTGGTGGCACACGCCTTGAATCCCAGCACTCAGGAGGCAGAGGCAGGCAGATCTCTGTGAGTTCGAGACCAGCCTGGTCTACAAGAGCTAGTTCCAGCGCAGGCTCCAAAGCCACCGAGAAACCCTGTCTTGAAAAACCAAAAAAAAAGAGGATAAATCACTTCTACAGCAGATACATCTGCACACATTGTAACACAAATTAATTAGGCATGGATAATATGCCTAATCTATAAACATAATCATTTATTTACTATAATAATACCCCCTTATTTCTGTATGCTTTATAGCATGAATATAACTGTTCTACCTTCTCTGAAAGAATCTTCCTTGCAGTATTATATTAATGTTGTAAAACCATGTGATATGACATCAGGCTAACAAAATATGGCCAAGGTGATTACCATGTATTTTTTTGAGTAGTCACTGATGGGTGTGTTGCCACAGAAGTAATTGAAAACTCTTTTAGTAATAGTCTTTTCCTCACCTCTGGAGGAAAATTTTCATTACTTCTCCAATAATCTTTCAGATAAATTGGATGCTGGGTATTCACAAAAATTTTGTTTCCTATCTGAGCTGCCATTTCTACTGAATATCAAGAAGTTACTTATTTTCAGCTTAGAATTTGTTATGAACTGTGTTTCCATTCAATTTCCTTTCACCTGAAATGGAAATGTGAAGTATTTACTGAAAGTAAGACTATTTTTGCCTTGTTATAAATGAAACATTTCTGAAAATTAATGCAGAACTCTCAGTTAACAGCAGTAAATTAGATCCCTGCATGGATGCTGCCGACGGGACTTAGGGAGCTTAAGTCTTTTCTGCTTTATTATTATTTGTAAAACTCATTTCAGAAATTGCTTATTTCTTCCAGTTGGATTTCCTTATCTAAAAATATTAATCTACAAAATAAATTCTCAGAAAGCTAATGTAAAACTTCACGCCTGACCAGTTTCTTAGGCAATGTCCTTATACTGTTAGCGACTTGTGGGGAATATTCTGTGGAAAGGATCAGACACAGCTGCAGGAAAAAGAACTAGTTTGGGATGAAAAAGACAATAGGAAAGCTTGCCTCTAGCTAATAATACAGCATTGGACTTGTAGAACCTACACAAAAAGGCATATGCTATATTCTAAGGTCACAAAACTGTAAGACTCTGGGTTAGCAAACCCCTGTGAGCAGAAAGGGGACATTACTCCAAATTCTAAAAATTGTGAGAATTGCCTTAAATGGCCATGTCTAGTAATTTAAAAACATAACATCACATGCTCTGTTAACATTAGGTTATTGTACTTACATTCCAATACTATAAGTAAATATTTTATATTACTAGGCTACGTAAAAAGACTATTTAATTTTAAGTTGTATTCCTCCAAGAGAAATAATTTTTGATTATCTATTTCCAATTCAAAAAGGTGGACTCCCAGAGATGGTGAATGACTAGCTCCCTTATCAAGGGCACATCTCTAGAACACTACAAAACATTAGAAATTAGTACATGAGTTAGTAAAAACTGTTTTGGGAGTATATGATTCATTTTTACAAAGTTTGTACCAAACAACCAGAATGATTTTCTAAAATTAATCCTATTAAAAGAACATTTAAAGTTTTTCTTTAAAATGTTTTTATTCTGTAAGTTCAACCAACAGATAAAAGATTGAAGAAGTAAGCCATTTCAAAAATTACATTAAATGTAATAAATAATTTACATTTAACACAGATTGAAAAACAAAGAAGGCTAAAGCCAATTTTTTTTTCTTTTTTTTATTGTTAAAAGAAAAATTTACATTTTACTCCCCTTGTTCCAGGCCCTCATGCTCCCCCACTACCCCACCGCCCTCCCCTTGCTTCCTTAAAATGGGGCAGGATACCCTGCCCTGTGGGAGGCCCAAGGCCCTCCCCACTCCATCCCGGTATAAGAAGATGTGCATCCATATAGAATAAGTTCCCAAAAAGCCAATACATGCAGAAGAGATAGGTCCCAGTGCCATTATCATTGGCTTCTCAGTCAGTCCCCATTGGCAGTCACATTCAGAGAGTCTGGTTAGGTCATATGCTCATTCAGTCCCAGTCCAGCTTGATTTGATGAGCTCCCAATAGATCAAGCACACTGTTTTTATTGGTGGGCCAGTCTTTCACGGTCCTGACTTCCTTGCTCATCTTCTCCCTCCTTCTGCTCTTCCACTGGACCTTGGTAGCTCAGTCCCTTGCTCTGATGTGAATGTGGGTCTCTGGCTCTATCTCCATCCATCATGCGAAATTTCTATAGTGACGATTAAGACATTCAACAAAGTAACAAGGGACAAGTTCAGTTCAGGCACCCACTCCTCTGCTGCCCAAGTAACTAGCTGGGAAAATGTTTATATTCTGTAAGTTCAACCAACAGATAAAAGATTGAAGAAGTAAGCCATTTCAAAATTTACATTAAATGTAATAAATAATTTACATTTAACACAGATTGAAAAACAAAGAAGGCTAATGCCAATTCTTTACATCAATGGATGGACAAATCACTTGCCATCACATTCTAACATCAGTAAGCATATTTATTATATTTAAAACTAGATTGATTGTTTAAAGGCATAATTTATAAAGCAAGATAACTGAACTAGAGAAGCTTTAACAAATATTGGCATTTGAAATTTCTTAGAAAACATCCAAAAGCCCCACAGCCAAAGCCTGTTTACTCCATATTGGCTTTAAGGCAAGAGTGCAGGTGCTGGTCCTGGAGCACTCTCTCTCTCTCTCTCTCTCTCTCTCTCTCTCTCTCTTTCTCTCTCCCAGTAGAAGCTAGATTATAAACTCAAAGCACCACAGGTGAGCCCAGGTTGAAGAGAATCTCCCTCACCCAAGCCATAGCCTCCTGAAAAATATGATGACTTGGGATATCACTTAATAAAATCATTTGTTGACTCTACAGATACAAAAGAGTCAAAGATACTGTTTAGATATTCTGAATAACTTCAATGCTGTGACTTTGGTAAGAGAGTATCAGGCAGCTTCCTTTAATCAGAGAATGTGAGTGGCTAGGTCATGGACCCTTGACTTGATTCTGCTAAGAGGAAGAATTGAAAGTCAATTGGACTAGTAGGAAGGCCCCATATCAATTAGGCTGTGGCTTAGGTTCAAGGCTTCCCCATTCACAGTATCTTCATATGTCAGTTAAGAAGGTACTGAGGACAGAGTAACTGCTTAATACACTTGATTTTCAATATTATTTTCCATAAACAAACTAAGTTTACTTTAAATGTGTTTTGATTTACTGGCTTTAGGCTTAATTTTGACAACATATAAGGAAGGCTCTATAATAGAAGACACAAATAAATCCTCTCTCAAAACTTGTCTCTAAATATCAAAATTTTAAACCATAAATACAGGACACAGACAAACCAGGAACCTCATTTTACAAAATACCACAGTTTTTACTTTTTGGTTTTGTTTTCATAAGACTCAATTTCTGCAAGTAATTAAATCTTAACAAAGTTAACAAAGACATAAGTGATTAGACATACATCTTTATGTAAGTCTCTGCTAATCTGAACAGACAACTATAACCTTAGGAATTCATACCTTAATTATCAAGTTAATATCTACCTTAATTATCAAACATATGTTGCTCCTCTGTCCCATTTTCCACAAATCTTGTTCATGGCTGTATCCTAATCTGTTATTTTTCACTCTCAGAACAAAAATTATCATAGAAAATTTTTTCTAATCCAAAATATATTGGAGGTCTGCTGTTGCCTCCTTGATGTGGAGAAAATAAAATAAATCAACCTTCTTGTAGTCCTTATTTTGCTTGCTTTGTCTAAAAAAATGAGATGATAAGTAGTGGGAAGGCTCAGTGGAATGATAAATTTTATGGCTGCTGCCATAGTTGGTTTATATCACATGGCCATATTAACCAAGACACTGGTGAAGCTATGTGTCCTTCCTTCTCTATAACCTTAGTAAAAATGGTGGCCAAGCACATGGTTGCTTTCAAATTAATGAGATCATTAGACAAGATGGCAGCAATCCACACTACTCTATACTCACACCCCCTTTTTCTTACTTATTTCTTCTAAAACGTTTACTTTCCTAAACAAGAGTTGAATTCAAGTTACATATATAGTATGCTGCAGCAAATTAAGATTATCTACGTATAGATTTTTAAAAATCATCACTTTTTTTACAAGTTTTAAACTGACTCTTTTTCTGCTTGCAATTTAACAGATTTGTTTTTAAATCACACCCAATAAACTTACAAATCCTAAAATACAGAAAACTAAACTTTATACTTCAGAAAAAGACTCAAAGATTGTAAATAAACCAAGGAAAGGGGTGTATTTAAGGAGTTAATCACCTGCATCATAGGCATTCCATTTGTAACCTCTGTAGGAAACAGTTTACCTCTTAGCTGTTGTCAAGTACATAGTATCCTTTCCTGGGTTGTTTGACATTGTTCTCTTTCTCCATACCACAGAATTGGGTGTCCATCATGACCCAGGGCAGATACTGTGGAGGACACTTTTAAACAACGAAGGTATGGAGTAAGAAGGCCAAATCCCCTCTCCAGGGCCAGCCTTTCAGGAGAATAGAAGAGCATGAGACAGTTTTTTTATTATTATCCACACCCAAAGACATTTTAATCTCTGCAAAACTGAACCAAGTGATCTGCATAAGCATTTCCAGTTTGTGTGTGTTTGCGGTTAAGACTGAAATGCTTAACATATGTTTTTGAAATGATAAAGATAAAGCAGGCTTTTTCAGACTTCCAGAGGCAGAATGACAGCTAGGTCAAAGGCATGCAGTCAAAGAGACGTAAGGTAAAAGGAGTCTTGTCCTGTTTCAGGAATTATAAAGTTCCAAGTTCAGAGGCCCAGAGCATTCAGGCTCTCGGCATGGTTGCAAGCCAGAACCTTGAGAAAGACTAAAGTAAAATGGGAGATTTATAGGGAAAGAGGACTCATATCATGCTACCATTCTGTCTCTAGGGCTATCTAAACTCATTTAGATATTAAAAACAAAAGTTCCAAACTTGTGTCAACAGTGTGTAGTGTAAGGTTGGACGTTTTTTGGACCAAATACTGACACAGAAACTTATTATTAAGTATGAAATCTTGCTTGTTCCTGACTAGCAATCAAAACTTGAATTAACCCGTTTATATTAAACTACATTCTGCTACGTAGCTTGTTACCTCTCCTCCGTACTGTATGTCTGACTCCCTCCACATCTTGCTGGTGAATCCTTTGTGCCTCAGATTCTTCCCAGAGTTCCTATCTTTGCACGGAAGTCCCACCTATCCTCTCCTGCCAAGATATTGACTGTTCACCTCTTTGTTAAAATAATCTGAAGATGCCTTGACAGAGACACATCTTCTCTGTGTACCAAAAGATTATCCCAGAACAGTGGTGGCCATTTATTTGTCCAATATATGTTGGATCCAGATTTGAGTGATGACTCATCAGCCTCAGTTCTCCTAATGGAGCTCCATTAAGTTAGCCCATAAAAGAGCTATATATAAGACTGTCTTTTGGCACAGAAAATGTGAAACCCATAGTGAGTGAGGGGCCAAGGCAGAAAAAGTGATCACATCCAGCCACCAGGGTAGCCCTCTGGTCTTGGACTGACCTAATAGTCCTGAAAGTGTATGTATGAGTCAATTCTCTGTGGTGGTTTGAATAGGTTTGGCCCCCACAGACTCATGGATTTGAATGCTTTTCCCATAGGGAGTGGCACTATCAGGAGGTGTAGCCTTGTGAAGTAGGTATAGCCTTTTTGGAGGAAATATGCCACCGTGGGGGTGGGCTTTGAGGGCTTATAAACTCAACTGGCCAGTGGGACACAGATTCCTTCTGATGCCCATGAATCAAGATGTAGGACTCTCAGCTCCTTTTCCAAAAACGTGTCTGCCTACCTGCCAGCATGTACTGCCGTGATGGTAATGGGCCTAGCCTCTGAAGGTAGAAGAGAGTCCCAGCTAAATGTTTTCCTTTATAGGATTTGCCATGGTTGCTGTGATTCTTCACAGCAGTAAAAACCCTAAGACAGTTCCCATCTCCTATCATCCCAGTTTCAAGGAGGCCAAAAGACCAATGAAAGGTTCTCTGGTATGGGCTCATGGTCACTCTTAGCGGGAAACTCTTGGAATTTTTGACTGGTCAAGCCTCAAGTCAGAGTTCTCATGAATTCCAGGACACCTGCAAGTTAGAACAGATTAACTTGTCCTGGTGGTTTGCTGTAATTCATGCTTGTTTTTGGTTGAATGCAGCGTGGCCTTTCACTTACATCAGACTCTCATGGAGAAGACAGAGGAATGTGAGAGAGAGCCAGAGATAGAAAGTGTAAAGAAGTGGCTGCCTGGGAGAAACAGGACCCTGCCAGGCTTACTTAGGGCCCAGACTGAGGAGAACTTGGCAGTTTCTGTGCCCCTGAACTGACAGTTCCTGGATATATGCAAGAGTGTTAAAGTAAGCCAAAGGTCCTAAAAAAAAAAAAAATTCTTGGAATCACCTGATAGGAGCTGGTGTTCCAGATTCCATCTTGAGTTCCTGTACCATTAAGTTAGATTTCTGAGGTGTCTAAAAGAGATGGAAAGGCAGAAAAAGAGAGGCGTGTCTGATATTATATAGGACCATTTTTATTGGTGAACACAGAGCAAGGAGGCATCACCTTACCTACAAGGATGGCTGAGTCATATATTCCAAGCCATGACAGTGGATAAGAGAATGCCTAGAGGAAAAATGACTTCAATCATGTATAGAATCCAATTGCAGCACACACATATATCTTCCCATAGTCCTTCTTTAGTGACTGCAAGGCAATCTGGGAAGTGTAGTCTTTTAACAGAAAACTGTCATTGCCTTTCTTGAAGCTTGGTGTAGAAGGGACTCAGCACTGTCTAAAGAGAAACAAGTGAATTTTTGCTTTCCTATTCATTCTTGGAAAGTGGCAGGATCGTTTTAAGGTACTAATTGCTAGCATTGAGTCACCTCTCCAAGTGTCAGTTTTTTTAATACACATTGTAAATTTACTCTTCCACATAGCCTGTTGAAGTGGGATTTTGTTTTTCTGCTGTTGTTGATGACTGACTTATTTCACATATGCAATAATTGAATAAGATTAATACTGTAAATGGTTAAAGCTCATATAAAAAGCAATTATCACAGTGTTCAGCCTCAATTCTATTTAATCGAATCTTGACTTCCTTAATCTCTGAATATATCAGTATCTGAAAGTTCAATTCAGGTGAAAATAATAATACCAAGAAACAGGAAAACAAGCACTATCAATAGATAAAACAAATAAAGGTTTGTTTTCTTGTCATTGTCTGAAGTAGTGTAGGTGCTAAGAGACTCTTCAGCTAGGAGTTCAGACAAGCTTCTGCTGTACTGATGAGCACGCCATGCCCAAGATTGTTTCATGGCTTAACATGGCTACAGAACCAACAAGTTGTCCTCTGTCCCCACATTTTCTCCATGATAAACATGTGTGTACATGTCTTCACTTGTGCAGTACCCTAAATAAATATTAATAAATGACAAAATATATTAGTAATAAAGATGAATACATGACAGTTGCATATACTTAACGCCCAACTTGACCTTCCAAACCTAGGAATTCTTTTTAAGAATTATAAATTATTGCCAGTCACCTTTTTTATTAATATTACTTACTTCATAATCATTTCACTATTAATATTACTTCAGAATCACTTCACTATTACTACATTAGTATAATAAAATGATTTCATTATTATTTGTTATTATTATGTACTATTATATGACTGGGGAAATGGGTCAACCCATAAAACACTTGCCTTGAAAGTAGTAGTACCTGACTTCAGTCTCTAGAACCACATAGAAAATATTAGGCATGGTTGCCCAGGATTGTACAGGTTGTACAGGATCATCCCAGCACGGGGGAGGTAGGAATAATGACATCTCTGGGGCTTTCTGCCTGGCCATTCTTGTTGAATGGCAAGTGTGAGGTTAGTGAGAGACACTGTCTTGAAAGAAATGGATGCTTTCCTGAAGATGGTACCCGAGGTTCTTCTACTCCAGAGGAAAGCACATACATACACATGCCTCCACAATATGCAGACATTCACACACATGCATGAAAACAATGTGATTGCAAATAAGAAAAGCTGTTCACATTAATGATGATCTTGCTTCTTGAAACTGCTATGGCTCATTTACCTCTTTTATCCTCTGCTCACTAGGAGTTAGTATCGGATGGCAGATTCATTGCTTAATCTACACTGTAGAGGTCACAGAGCATGTGTGCTAGTTTAAGGCCTCCCAGTAAGTAAACTGTGAAGTCCAGTTCTGCTGACTTAGAGCCTTATGTTTTTCTTTTAAGGATACCTATTCCTTACCCAGTTATACTTTACAGTGCCTTTTGAGTATACGGCCTCTGTCCAGATTAAGGTTTCTAAAACTTTAATTTTGTGAGGAATCTTGATCTTTGTATCTACAGTCATAGTTTCTTACCCTGCTTCCTTTCAGCCCTCAGGGTTTTCTTGTCTGCATTAGATGATTAAAAAATCTCACTGGTTGTAGGGCTGCTGCTTGGAACACCCCTGTAAACTCAAGCTACAAATCCTCTCTGATAAAAATTCTTTAAACTTAATGCACAAACAGAAGTCTCAAGCCTTAAAACTACATCAAGGATAAATAGCTCTCTCTAAATTATTTCATATCTGCAGAGGCATAAGTGAAGACTCTGCTTTTATTTCCCAGCCACCCAGACCTGAAAAATCACACAAAACTATATTAATTACAATGCTGTTTGGCCAACAACCTAAACATATTCCTGACTAGTTCTCACATCTTAAATTAACCCATTTCTATTATTTCATATTTTACCACGAGGCTAGTGGTTTGTTACCTAACATCTTGCTTCTTGGGTGGTTACAGTGCATCTCTTTGACTCCACCTACTCTCTTTTTCTATCTCTATTTGATTTCTTGTCTGACTTTACTCTTCTAAGCCATTGGTCAAAACATCTTTATTCATCAAGCAATAAAAGCAACATATATACAGAAGTACATCCCACATTATAGAGGGACGGCTAAAGATATATTTTAGGTTGCAGATATTCTTATGAGTTAAAAATGATGAAGGTATCATTGATAGAGAAATATAACAAATATTTAATAGTTGTCTTAAAATACTAAATAATTATTTGATGTGACATATAAAATTGGGAAAAAAAAGATTCTTTTGTGAAGATGGGCGCTAAAAAGAAATCCCATACTACCTCAGAATTGAGTATAATAAAGGGTTATCTATTTAGGGGTAGACTCACAAATCACAGTCCTCTGCATAAATGAGGAACAGGAACGAATCCAACAGCCAGAAGAGAGAGAGAATGCGCATAGTATAAGAGGCCACGCCCAAGTGGGTGGGTAACTTAAAGGCTACTGGCTGTAGGATTTCCTACAGCACTTTTGTGTCGTGACATTTATTCTTCTAGGAAATAAAAATGTTGAAGGATCAGCCTTTTTCATTTCATGGAAAACTCTAGTTGATTTAAAAATAAGAAAGATAAATAAATTAAAAAAATAACTTCTGCCTGGAAGATTTCACCGTCTACTGACAGGACATGAGAGAAACACAGGTTCACATGGAGGGTCCAGGTGATAATGGCTCAAGCGGAAATTGGAAAAACACGATAGAACAACAGGAGGAGGCAGCAGCTTTATAGGCCATTCCAGGGACTATTCAGAGAAAATGTGATGCTTGGACTGAGTCCCCAAAGAACAAATGGGAACCCTTTAAGACTGGAAACATGAGGACTGAGGTGTCACTCAGAGGTAAAGTACATCCTTTGCATTGTGAGCTGGTTTTCTCAATCCCATCCTCACACACACACACACACACACACACACACACACACACACACAGACACACACACAATGGTGAGGATGATTTTGGGTGCAATAGTTAGCAAATGGGAGTGCTTATCACATTAAGGGAAATAAATGATCAGTATTGGGGTTGGATTGTATATACCTAGGTAGTAAACAGGGATGGCATCTCCTCCAAGGCCTGTCGCACAAATGAGAATCAGATGGAGATGGCAGATTTCTAATATAGAGTCCACATGGTTAATAGGTGGAAAAGAATGACTAAGGGTTTGCCCGTTTCTAAGTATGGAAACAGGAAGACCTGGAGAGAACTAAAATGTCTCTTTAGTAATGATTAAACATCTAAATAGAAGCAAATTTCCATATAAAAGGCTGAAAGTTAAAATAAACGCAGTCTGACTATACATTTTAATGACATCTGAATAAAGGCAAGTTTTAGAATGGGAAGACATAGAAGATCAAGAAAATTAAGAATATGGAAACATCTTCCAAGATTTTAGTCATCTATAAGGGAAAGGCAACTATTTGGAGAAAAACTGCTAAAGGTTATCTGCCCCTGTCTTCCCCTCACTTTCAGAAATCCAGGAATGTGTCTGGAATACAATCAGACAAATCTACTCTGAGAATTTGGCATTGATGAAATTCTAGAATTGATTTGTAGCTGGAGATTGCAAAGCAATTAAAACACTAGCTAACTTTAACATAGGCTGCTCTCCTTTTCACTCGAGCCTACGCATCATCTGGTCAAAACAGGTTAATGCATAGCTGGGGAATGATATGTAACACATTAATAGATACAAACACAAAAACAGAAGAATTCTCCTACTTTTGGTCTACAAACAGCAAATTTGAGTTTACTCCACAATATTCAGAGTCTCCATATGCTTCTTGAGATTACTTCTTACTCTTTTCTTTTTCCTTAAAAAATGAGCTAACCCACTCCAGTACAGGATCTTCTTCACTTTCTTCCCAGTGGAGGAAAAATATTACAGCATCTAGGCAGATTTTCTCTTGATTATATTCAGGCTATGGAGAGTCCAAGGACCAAGGGATGAAAGCTTGCCCTCATCTGTGAGTGTAGACCGTAAAGCAGGAATAGTATAAAATAGTAAGGATAAAGTCAAACAGATCTAGCCTTTAAAAACAAAATATATTTACCATCTCGTGGTTCATTTGATAGCTCAGATAAATATTTAAATCGTCTGCACTGGACATTTGAATTTAATACAGCAGCACTTTGAAACATTCCCGACTGCCCTGTGGCTGAAAAGATAAACACTGAGCAAGATCACCTCTGAAATGCCAAGTACTCTGTCTGCTGCTAGTCCAGGATCCGAAAATACACCCACAACCATCCTCAGCTCCAAGGATTTTAGCTTGTCATCAAAAGCCAATATGGAAGACTTCTTGTTTCAAATTACTTCTCCTCTCCAAATAAGCAAAAAGAATCACAACAAATCATAATCATAAGCATTCTTCATTCTCACTTGGACACAAGGCACTGAAAATCTATTCCTGTGTAATGATCCACAGGGCCAACAACATAGATTCCCTTCATTGTGTGCTGCCTCCTCTCTGCTCCCTTTCCTAGAATTCTATTCTCAGTCCAATTCCAGTCCATTACAATCTTTATGGCGTTTTAGTAATTTTTATCATAATGAAGGAAATATTATTCCTTATGGCTATTTTGGTTCTGTACAACCTTAAATAATCTTAAAAACAAGTTTGTAAAATTTCACAGAGATTCAGTGGGGCTAGAGTTTAGCACTATTCTCGGGAGATGTTTTTAAAATTAACAGCACTAGCCAAGAACATGAACACTCCATATATTTTATTCCTCTATTACCCTTTTAGAGAAATATTATAATGTTTTTCATGGAGGTAATAAACTTCCCTTTGGCTTTATTCTTGGATATCATGTCTTTTCCCCTTCCCATTTATACTGCTATTTATGTAAAATTACATTCCATAATAAAGCTTAATTATTTAATTTTATACATTTTAAATGAAAATAGAATCATATCACTTACCCGCTTTTCCTCTCTTCTCTTCATTCTGGGTTTCTTCCTTCCAGTTCCTCCCATGCCTCCCTGAACTCTCAAATTAATAGTCTCTTTTTCTTTGAATGTTATTGTTATATACACTTAGTTGCAATTTTTAATAGTAATCATCTTATCCTCTATCCTGGAAGGTTGTTTGCTTTTTAATTCTTTCTTTCATCATAACTGATTGCTGTTACTTTGAGGCTTACTAGACAGACCTTCAGCAAATACTGAAGTGGTAAAGACTGTATGTCCTTGACTTGTCCTTGATGATAAACAGAACGATATCAATCTTTTACGTTATCTGCAGTGTCTGTTGCAGACAGGTGTTTAGACACTCATAGCTTAAGGTATTTCTTTCCCCCTTTTGATCTGTATTTTTGGTAAGGTCTTCACTTGGTTTTCTTAAATTTCTAGCCTCAGAAATGGCCAGGGAAAGACCTTCCCCTGTGTGACCCCTTATGTCTTTACTGTAACTTTTCCTATTCCATTCCTACCCTCAGCTTCAGTCACACTGCACCTGTTTTTACTTCTACATATTCCAGACACATGTCCGCCTTGTTTTTCTGCTCTGCTGTCTCATATTGTCTCCTCCAGATATCTGCAGGGCACCCACATTTCCAGGTTTGGGGCCATTAGTGGAAAGTCTCATTCCCAAGATATGTGAAAGCCACTCCCCTCACCCTCACCTTGACATTTTCCATTTCCCTCATCTCTTTCACTTTGACACATTCAGTTTATTGTTACATGATACATTCTTATCTTGCTATTGTTTCATTAAGGAGAATTTTCTCTTGAGAATTCATCTATACCTTCACAAATAAATCAACTGAGAATATGTCTAGCAGACAAATAGGCATTTTCTTTCCTTCATTAAATGCTCACTGTAACCTACAGATACTAATTATTCTTTATCAGAAAGGAAAAGTGCCTGGAGACACCTTTCACTCATATGCATTCGTCCAGAAGTAGGTACCTGTGGTCTTTTGGAGTGACATTTCCTACTCGTTAATTTGCCCATTAAGCATAATAACTAAATTAGGGTTTTAGCTGTTTTGTAAATTTTATATATTTCTTCTTATAAATAATGACTGTCTCAAGTATAGGAAAATATATTTCCTTTCCTAGTTAAAATGATGTAGAGTAGCAAAGAGTTATTTTTAAAATGGAACAGATTGACTACAGCTATGTTTCTATGGCTACTAAGATCCTTGAACAAAAGATGAAATAACAAACACATTGTTGAATGCTATGGTCTCCATGAGTTTTGCTTTCATGAGCTTGTATATCTTCCAAGCGATAGCAATTGTTTTCATTTCAAATGGAGTAAAGTGAATGAATTTTCACTTCTCATGAGGAAATTTCATTATGGTAGACAAAACACACTAGCATCTTTCTGTGACGTTGCCTTGTTTTTGGCAGTTTCACCATGCAGAAAGAAAAGCAGGTTGGATATTAAGCAGATAAAGGGTAAACTCAGCCGAGTCTAAAGATTATCTTGTCAAGTTCCTTCCAGGTTACTCTATGGGAGAAAAGTCTCCTCCTCTCCTCTCCCAGTGGTTCCACAGATGGCCCAAACTTACTGAGATCTTACACCAGAGGGACCTGGAAACAGACTCTGGCCCTGCAGAACTTGGTAAATAAATAACAAATGTCTTATTTTTTAAGTGAGAAGTTCTCAGACAAATTTCTGGAACTACCTACAGCAACTAGAGCACAGCTAGGACTACTTGTTCCACCCTGTGGAAATTTATTTGGGAAAGGGCACAGGTACAGTACCGGATTTGGGAAAGGGCACAGGTACAGTACCGGAAAGGGCTCCTCTGTAGATGCAGACAAGCCAGACAGGTCGGCGGTCCACGCAGAGAGAGAGCTCCCTGCCTGGGTTGCCAATATATATACCTCTCCTGGGAATCGGTAACCCGGCCCCCTTGGGGGTGGCAGCAGGGTGTGGTCACAGGCCAAGGGACCACACCCCTTCACCACCCAGATGTGAGGAAGTAAAGACTGGAGTATCACACCATCACCTTCTACTAACTGTAAGTAAGAAGAGTGGGTACCATAAAGCAAAGACTTGGAGGTGTTCTACAGAAGAAGAAACAGCTAGTTCTGGAGTTTTTGGAGAGGAGGCAGGATATGGTGGGCATAGGGCATGTTGGAATTTAATTGAGGATTTCAAGGTACATTAGAGTATTTGAAATAATCTTTTGTTGTTTTCAGTCCATGACTGTTAACTGGTTAACCACTTAATCTGTCAATCTTTACTGTTTGTCATTAAATTCAGGACATGTTCTAATTTTGCTCTTGTCACCTTTGCCAGAGGTTTCAGTGATTGGTCCACATATTTTTAGTCATCAAGAGAGGATGCAAAGGAATCATAGATAGCTTTCATTGCCGTTAACCCTGAGAAAAGATGAGCTCCTGAAGCTGGTAGTTGGAGTGCTGTATTCCCTACATCGGGTCAAAGATGAGGTGGCAGGAAGCTTGCACTAACATGCCTCTACTCTCCAGTTGAGCCTGGATCACTCTATAGCCAGAAAATGGAGCAGCAGTTCCCAGACTCCATCATCTACATCCATGACAGTGTTCTAGATGCAAAAACACATGACAAAACTCTACAACTATTGTCCAAAAGGACAATAGAGAAGCACATAGGATGTGTAAATGTTTAATCCCAGAAAAGTAAACCTCTGAAACTTATTTACAGAACACTTCCATTCTATGTCTCCTGACTGAATAGATTTGTTATGAAAACCTTTGCTAGAAAAAATGCATTTTAAATTATGCTTCTGCTTTATTAGTTAATTCTTGCACATTTTCACAATCGTCTTGAAGGCCGCTGTTCTATACACTCAGTTTATGTAGCTCATAGCCCAGTTTAGAACAGTGGCAGGTTCCTACTCCTTGGTATTATTGGGACATAGTCCATCATTCTAGCTTGGCACAAGATCCACCACAGGCCACTCAAAGCTCAGAAACTGTTTTTGTTGAACTTTAAAATAAAAATACTTTAACAATTTTAATATTTCAGCACACTTTTTTGAATTATTCTCTCCCCTGTTATTCATATCTAAAAATAGCAATGATTGCTAGAAAATGGATATTTAATAAATGCTCATGGAGTGACTCAACAAAGTGTGAACAAATGCATCTCTAACATGTGACCAAGACTTTTATTGAAGTTAATTTACTTAGCAACTCAAATTAAAAACCACCATACATAAAATTTACAGAAAACAGATAAATTTAAGGTGAATATGATGAAACATAGGTTATAAGCCATACCTGAACAGAGTAAGATTAAATAAGAGGACAAGATAAAGAATTTTAGTATTTTGATTGCTACC
This sequence comes from Dicrostonyx torquatus, assembly GCA_028555095.1. Taxonomy (NCBI): domain Eukaryota; kingdom Metazoa; phylum Chordata; class Mammalia; order Rodentia; family Cricetidae; genus Dicrostonyx; species Dicrostonyx torquatus. The sequence goes on from JAQHUG010000129.1 coordinate 914,833, forward strand.
AGGAACTGATCATTTAAAATACTGAAATAGTCCTCTTAAATTTTTTCATATTTGCTTAATTGTGAGTTGTGATCTTTAGGGAGCCACAAAACAATACAATAGCATCACAGTAGTAAATATGCCCACAACATGTGAGTGAGAAATCACAGGGCAGTCTTTGGACCTTCCTATAAACATGTGTAGTACACTAACTTATTCCTTCCTGGACAGTGTATGTCGGCACTCTAGTTAATTTGCTAGGTGCCTTTATATATAATTAAATTATCCCTATAAGTAGATTATGGAGAATGTACTTGCTTTGTTTTACATGCTGCCCTGTTGAGTGCAGAAAGAGTGCCAGGCTACGATATACAAAATCAATATAAGAACTAACCCTTAAGAAGTATACAATCCCATGAGTGACACAAAAATAAACTGGCGATCTGCCTTAAGAGTTTTGGATAAAATGCAACAGGGAAATCCTTAAAACTCACAGAAGAAAATTCTCATAGTTTGTTAAAGATATCAGCGAGGAGGAGCTTTCAAATCATTCTTTCTCTGTAGCTGAGCTTAGCATGGTGAGAGGTGTTTTTTATTTTACATCCTGCAGTTACCCACATGTGTTGTCTACAAGAGAGTGTTGGGGGGAAAATGATGGCCACCAGGTAACATTGAATCAGAATTAGAGGATGTCTCAGGCCCTACTTGACTGCCATAATAAGTATCTGTGGTGCCTGTTACTGTGTGTGATCATCTACAAGGGGATAATTAATTCTTGTAAACTAAAGAGTTCAAGTGCCCAACTCATTATCTCCATTATGTGTGAGATTCATCTGATAATTATAAATATAGAGTGGACTCTATAAACAGGGTGGCTGTTTATTTGAAGACTTTGGCTTTAATCAGGTCTTACCTGATGGAAAAATATCACATTCTACTGGGATATCTTTTTGAAGTTTCTCAGGATGTCAGTCACTTTCTTGATTAAGCCATTTCTTCAAAAAGTCACTGACACTGTGTACATGCTCTTACTGGAAAGAAGAACTCATTGGCAGGCTGTTAATATGTTAATTGGTGCTCTGTCATAAAAAGGATATGAAGGAACAAGATCATACTTGTTAGTTTTTCTTCCTAGAAAAGAAGGGAGAGAGAATGGTTCTAATTATAAGAAACATTTGGGAAAACAAAAAAATCTTATTTTATTTATATTATTTAAATAACTGCTTGGCCAATCACTTATGCATATTGCTAGTTAGCTCTTATATCTTTGGTTAACCCATTTATATTGATCTGTGTATCGCCACATGGTTTTGGCTTACCGGCAAGGTAGCTAGCACGTTGGTCTATTGCAGTGGCTACATGGCTTCTCATGACTCCACCTTCTTTCTCCCAGCAGTGGGTTTAGTCCCCCCACCACTTAGCTCTACTCTGCCCTATAATGGCCAATGCAGCTTCTTTATTCATTAACCAATAAAAGCAACACATATACAGAAGGACTCCCTACATCAGTTCTTCCTTCTCTCACATTAGATAGCAAAGTCTCCAAGGAAGTCTTAGGCATTAAATATCCCACAATATAAATATAATAACATATTTTGCAATACTTATGTACTGAGGCATGAGTCAGGTCAGGTGAACATGTTCTGTGATACACATAGACTGTTGACTCTGACTGATCATGGTCTTTGCAAAAGAGAAATACATAGAAATTCATGAGAAATAATCTTCATTGTAAAATTGAGAGGATCTAGAACCAAGTAAGACTTGCTTCCAGATAAGTCTGGAAGCCATTTCTAGGAAGGATAAATTGAGGGGAGAAGAGCCAGTGGCGCATTCTGCTTGTAACCCACATATACAGAGGTTTGAGGGGAAATCACTACCGTTCGCTTGCCTGCCTGCCTGAAATCATGCTCATAGCTAATTGGACACCATTGCCACTGCTGTCGTCATCTTTCATCAGAACTCAGCTGCTCCAGGTTTCAAACATAGACTGAAGACCAAAAGCATTTTAGGTGTGCACTGGGTCTGATGCATGGTACTGGGGACACGGAGGAAAAACAGCTTCATGGACTAAGAAACTGTGAGCTTCCAAGGCTCTCCAGCATGTATATGGCCGCTGCTGAACTAGTCTGCTTCTGTCCTGTAAGACAACTGATAAACTTCCTCAATAATAAAAATTACAAACGTGTTGCTTTAACTGATTTACTAAGTGACTTGAAAAGTTACTATCTTGATTGGGACCCAGAAGGGGAGATATCGCTCCAAGAGATCCAGGATCTTGTTCAAGATAAGTTGGCTTATTGGATCCAAGAAACCCGGTTGCTCTTGATGGAGAGATATGTCTTAAAGGAATGGTATTTGGTGTTAAAATTCCTGTGTTTATGTCAGTGAGCCTCTACAACACCACAATCTAATTAGTGTTAAGGCAAAGAGATCATAAAATGTGTAGTAGAAGTAAATAAGGACATGTAGCCAGTTACAGAAATGATTGTGATTGTCATGGGTTTTTTTTTTCTTATTTTGTTAAGAATGTGTTCATACACACATACTCATATATTAAGCAAGTATTAGTGTTTTCTTTCTTTTTCCATTTCTTTGTTCTGTAATATAGCATCAATTAAGATAATAGTAAAACATTTCTTCTTTTAAAAGAAAGATATCAATTTTAGAAAACAGAGACACTAAAAAAAGCCATTGTGTTAACCCAGTGTGTGTCATTGTAACTATTATCCTAATGACAACCTTACGCATGTTATTTTAGCATCCATCTAAATAAACTTATACATCAACTTGAAGGACTACTGTATTTGTCACACAGAATTTATGGGGGATGAAATAAGAATACAGATATCAAGCCAAAAGGAGCTTACAGTTGACTTGAAGACATGGAAAAATTAATAAAAATAAAAGTCTGTGGGAAGATATCAACTACTCACTGAAGTAAAATTCAAGTGAAATGGGATCTCTGAGGAGAAATGTTCAGAATGGCTTCCCAAAACTGATTTCTAAGCCAAGATAAGCGGTGAAGGAAGCAATAAGTAGCTGAGCCCAGAAAAGATGAAAAGAATTCAGAGAAACCGGTGCAGACACTTAACAAAAGCAAAGGAAGCTTCTGATTCAGGGATACAGATGATGCTGTCTCTACAGCGCAGAGGATAAAGAGGAAACGCTGCCGTTGTATAGGTCTTGGATGCTTTTGAAGCAAGATGTAGGAACACATTGTTTCTGAACTGTTACAAATAAAGGGAGGGTGTATTATAAGCCAGATGTGATGGCTCATGAATGCCAGGTTTCCTTAGGCTTCCAGAAGGAAGGATAATGGTGGCTTATAATTCCCTCTTCATTGCTCACTGGGCTTCACTCTCCACTCTGGCTGTACTCCCTGCCATCACTGCTGACAATCTCTCAACCCAGCATGCTGCAACTTTATCTTTCCTTGCTTCTCATAGTGGACAAGCAGGAAGCTATTGACTTAGCCCTGCTTTGTAATGAAAAATCTCTTCACCATCCATCACTGCAGCCTCCAGAGCCATCATGTACCCAAGTAATTTATGCAAAAAGAAAAAGAAAGAGGTTTTTGGGGGACCCAAGTAGATTTGTGGGAAAACTGTTGCCACATATTATTCAAAACTATCAAGTCCACTGTTGTCTACTTAAGCGATTGTCAAACCTTTGTCAAACAGTGCTTTATTGCATATTTAAAAATGGCTAGAAAAGATTTTGAGTGTTCTGACATGAAACACAAATGTTTGATATAACACATTTAATAAATACCCTGATGTGCTTACCAGCTTATATGTGTACAACAATCATAAGTTAATAAAAATTAAAGCTTATAAAATTAAAAATGAGCACCTAACCTAAGATGAGATAATGAGACATTTTCCTGGCTAGCAGCTTGAACAGAGACAAAAGAAGCTTAGATGATAAAGGACCAATATAGCATGGGGCTTTGAATTGAGTACTTTCCCTATTAGAAAAAAAAATTGAACAAACACATGCATGACAACTAGCCAATGAAATATGGAAAATAAGATTGTGATTTAGGTTTCAGTACCTATAAGTGGATTCCTCGAAATGACAACATTATTTTATTAAAACAGGAGATAGTCTTTAACTAGTTTTTTTCTAGTGTATTTAGAATTGGCAAGTTTTCCATTTGCTTACAACTTAGCAGGAGCAAAGGTAATCATGACTCAAAGTGAGTTTCTCCATGGCTGAGTCTCCTCGAGGCCCCAGAGCTCCTGCCACGGCATCTGAAAATAAGAAACTCTCACCAAGTACCACACTAGTCTCCACATGGCTCCTGTGAGCTTTTCATTCTTCTCAGAAAGTATGAGTGACAGTGGTGGGTGGGAACAGATGATGTTCCAGTGTTTACTTTTGGCATTTGAGTTCTTATATAATGAGATTTTCCTATATTTATTTTGGATTTCATCTTCTTTTCTGTATCATTATCGGCATTTCACAGACAGCACAGTGAGAGTTAATCTTGCTAATGGAGCAGATCACATAGCATAGATCATACTGTGGTCTTACATGTCAATAAGTCAAATGCTTGCAAAGTGTTGAATTGTACAGACTGGCTCTCATTATATTCAGAATCAAAGGAAACTTTTGTTTATTTTACTATCATACTGCTCATCTATTCATATATCTGGTCCTGTGAGAAACAAACCCAAAGCTTGAAACTGGATTTTTCCATGCTCCTTCTCCATGTGGTTCATCTCCCCAAAGTATGGTCATCTTTCATATCTTCTTCCAAGAACTGGGTTCTGAGATTCCAGGACAAATGTTTTAGAAAATAAAACACAGCTGTACCGTGCTGGTGTGATTTCTGTAACTACCCCTCCCCTCATGCTCTTGAACCCACTTTTAAGGCAATATAAGTCCTTCTATAAATGGACACCCAAATGTTGATGCCACAATATTTTGTTTAGCTTTGTTTTTTGTTGTTGATGTTTTGCTTGTTTTGTTTTGTCAAACATCTGCACGTAGAAGAAAATATATTTAAGTTAGCATAAGAGATTACCACAGACTAGGTGGTTTAAGCAGTACTTGTTTAGCTCTTAAAATTCTGAAAGTATGAGATTCTGCAGATCCAATGCCTAGTAACACTTTTCTGGGTTAGACACTTCAAAAGCTGTGTTCTATTCTCACCTCAAGTATAACACACACAGTAGTGGTGAGAGAGATTGCTATGACATCTTTTTTAAGGGCCTTAAGCCCATTCATGGATTCTTAGCTGAATAATCTAATTATCTCCCAAAGTTCCTATTTCCTAGACAGATTGCATTGATGGTTAAGATATCAACATACAGATTTTAGAGAGACATAGGTATCTAGTTGTTAATGGAATTTGCATTAAAATCTAAAAACAGCAATGTAATGAGTTATCACTCAGGATAATAAAGAAAATATACAGGTTGAGTAGTTAGAGAAAGCAGCTTTTGAAGAAATGGTCACCGTGGCTCTATTCCTTAACTCTGCAAAAGAATTATAAAGGGAGATAAAAGAATCTTACTTTGTTCTCATCAGGAAGAGATACTCGAAAAGATTGGAGAGCCTGGCCGGGTGATAGTGGCGCATGCTTTTAATCCCAGCACTAGGGAGGTAGGGGCAGGTGGATCTCTGTGAGTTTGAGACCAGCCTAGTTCCAAAACAGACCAAAAGCTACAGAGAAACCCTGTCTCAAAAGACCACTGTTTTAATAGACACCTCTTGAAATTTGTGGGACAGAGTGAATGGGATAAGACTCATAGCTTTAAAGTCTAGAGCTGAGTTGTAACTAACTCAGCAGAGTAGCCCAGACAGTCCAAAGGAGTCTGAAGCAAGCTACCTTCCAGAGCCAGACTGAGTAGGGACATTCATGCCATCAAGAAGGACCAACTGCAATAAAAATTCTGCATTCAGAACTAAAGAGGCCATAAATGAGGGAGAAGTATTAGAGGGGAAAACTGAATGGAATTGAGTAAATCAGGTGTATATTGTCACTGTTGCTATTAATTTATTCTCACTATCTAAGGAAATAAACAAATATCTAAGAAAATAAATGAATAGCATTGGTCGCCCATACCTAGACAACATCAGCACAAGATTGCAAGTAAGTATTCCTATGTCTCCAAACTTCCTTCCCTTCCACTGTGTTACAAAATAACTCTTTGGAGGAAAATGTCTTACAAAAATGGAAATCCCATCCAGTGGAGGATACAGAAAAACAGTCTTTAATTTAATGAGAATCTAGGGCTTAGAAAGCCTATGGACTAATGTGCCATTAAAACCTGGGGAAAGAAAGTATTCTCAGAATCCCTGAGAATGACTAATATTATATAGTATCTGTCAGAAATTTTAATTCATGGTTAGAGATTTGAAAGCTCTAAGGAAGAGCAGGGAAAGCATCAAATATACTTGCTTTCTAACTTTGACAAATACTTCAAATAAACATGACTCATGCACATTATTTTTTTCTTAATGATTAGAGACATAGAAAATATTTTTCTGTGAAGCAGATGAAGTAAGGGTTCATCTGTGGCATTCCTGCAGAAAGGCCTAGTATCTCTGTGTCCACACATTGTATACAGGTCACCTGTGTGATTCCAGGCCATGGCAGTGGCAGTCTTACAGAGATCTTTGTCTTAGGATACCTTCTCCGAGGTCTGGGTCGACAGTGAAGCCTAGTTACCTGAGAATGCCGTGCCCATCCACTAGAGCCAGATGAACCTAAACTCACTTCAGACAGGTGTCAGATCAGGAAGTTAATCATTCAGAATGATCCCAACTAGCTCCATCTCCCTAAAGATTTTCACCAAGCAACCTCAGCTGCCATCTCTCAGAAGAGGGAAATGGTCCACATGAACTCTGTCCAAATTGATAACTCATAAAAGGATGAGACATAGTACACATTGATGGTTATTATTTAAAGTCAAGAGGTTTAGAGAAATTTTTACATATTAATACATATGCCAAAGATCCCGGTCTATGGTTAAGGAAATAGATAACATAAGACTTTCTCAAGAAAACATCGTTAACAAATGATATAAGATCTTTACAGCTATTTTTTATTAAACTGCAAATTATTTTAACTATGAATAATAGCATTGTAACTCAGATTTCCTATAACAAAATGCCTGATATAAATGTATTAAAAAAAATAAGGTTTACCCTGGCTTATGATTTCAAAGTTTTCAATCTATGGACCACTAGTCCCAAGACTTTTTTTTTCCAAGAAAGGGCTTCTCAGTAGCTTTGGGGCCTTTCCTGATCTAACTCTTGTAGACCAGCCTGGTCTCAAACTCACAGAGATCCGCCTGCCTCTGCCTCCCTAGGGCTGGAAATAAAGGCATGTGCCACCACAGCCCAGCTAGTCCCAAAACTTTTGAGGTAAGAGTGAACCAGCAAATCATGTTGGGCTGTTTGTATTAGAGCAACTGCTCATCACATGTTGGGGAGGAAACACAGAGACAAGAGGAGCTAAAGTCCCAGTTAGTCCTCGTTACTTGACTTCCTTCCACCAGGTTGTGCCTTTTTTTGTCACTCCCCAATAGTGCCCATGTGCATACAGGTCCTTTAGAGGCACCCCACCTCAATTCCCAAAGACTAATGCTCACCGCACAATGTAACATGTATTTTGTTCACTGCCAAGACTCTCCAAAGTCTTCAGGATTCCTGAGTTACTGAAAAGTTAAAATTTAATATTTCCTCAAAGACTCAAGGCAGACCCTGTAAAAACAAACAAACAAACAAAAAAAAAGATGTTACATATTTGTCCCAACCTACATGGTGAGAGAAGGATTCGTTTTTCTGAAGAAGAAAAACGAGGACCAAAGGAAAAATGAGACCCAACAAGGCAAACACTAACACCTTTCTCCATGTTTTCTCTGAGACAAAAGGCAGAATGTGGGCTCCAAAATGCTTGGGCAGTCCTGCTGCCAGGACCTTCCTAGACACAGTCCTTTGGTAACTCTGATGTGGTGCGGGAGAATTGCCTGTATTCTGTCAATCATGTTTTAAATAAACGCTGATTGGGCAGGCAGGAAGTATAGGCGGGAAAACCAGACAGGAAGTAGAGGTGAGAACAGGAGAGTTCTGGGAAGCAGGAAGCTCCCTCGGCATTTCGGCACAGTCCATCTAAGAAGCAGGATGTAAGCTGCCCTGCTGAGAAAGGGTACCGACCATGTGGCTAACATAGATAAGAACAATGGGCTAATATAAGTTACAAGAGCTAGTAAGAAGACTGAGCTAATGGGCCAATCAGTTTATAACCTAATGTAGACTCTTTGTGTGATTTTCTTTGAGGCTTGCCGGCTGTGGGGTACCGGGTGGGACAGAAACCCCAATGAGGAGGCCCTCATGTTACACTGATGACTTTGTAAACTCTCTCTGCCCACCATCCACAGCTTTGCTCAGTAGATATATTCTACATTTCTGGCAGATATAACTTTCTGGAGTCTTTAATGAGGCTCCAATAAACACTAAGAAATTCAAGCATCACCATTGGGAGTTTTCCCTAAGGGCTATGCACATATAATGTTCATTCTATCACCACAGGGTTTTTTTTTTTAAATCTAGATGGAAGCTTCCAAGATCCTATAATTTGTGCATACATTATTCCTGAAAAACTGGGGCAATGCCAAGTTAAACTGATGTTGTGAGCTGTTTCTGGACTGTTTGAGCCATTGGTGGAGTAGCTTGTGGATGCTTTTACTACTAACCTGGGAAATAAATTCCATGAAAAGAAGTCCCTTAGGTGATTCTGTGCAAATATGTTCCCTGAATCCCTCTTCTCAAATGCAAAGTTTCTATTTTGGTATCTTTGAATCTGTTATGTGTACTGTCTATCTTGCAATTTCTGAGTTCCCCTTGAAGTGTTTTCTTATTTTCATAGTGCGAAGGCTTGATCAGTTTCTAAAAAGGTTAATCTTTTAAGCAACTGCACTGTCCTTGGAGACACCTTTAAAAGAGATTTGGGGTATTTTGGTGATGTTTTGTTTTGTTTTCTGGTCAAACTCTTAAGTTTTCCTAAATGTTTTTATTCTTCTTGTATTCACTCTGAATTCTGATCATCAGATAAAAGCTCAAATAATAACTATTATGAAAGTTTTTATAATGATGTGCTACTTCGTAATTCCCCCAGCAGAAAAATTAGTACAGCATCTTATCTCAGGACATGAATTTAAATGATTTCATATCTTTTGCTGAGATATCATGAGGTAGCCTATGGTAAATTTCCAACAAAGTTCATTTTTATGAATTTTTATGAGTATGTCATTTAATGTCTGCATTATTTCTGTGATTTTTATTTCTGGATTCTACCACAATTTCCCATTCATCTCCACTTATAGCATTCTGTGTTCTTGTACAAGCCTATCCAAACTCTCCCAACAAACCAACTTTAAAGATTCTTACATATTATCTCAGATCATAGCAACAAGGATACATCTCCATACCAATTTTCAGTGTTAGTTGACAGCATTCCTGAGACGACCAGCTTAAACACAGAAAGGCTGTTCATCATCAGTTTGGTCATCTGGCTCCTTCCTTTAGGAGCTCTGGTGAGGTAAAGCATCATGCGGGAACATGCACCTAGGCAAACCCTCTACTCAAGGTAGCCAGGAATCAAGAGGAGAAGAGGCAGTCCAAGACCTTAATATTTCTTTCGAAGCATGTCTGCAGTGAAACACCTCTTAAAAGTGCCAGCATATCCCTTTAGCACCAAACTGAAGATAAAGCAATTAATACTTGTACCTTAGGAGATATCACAGGTGATAGACCCCAAAGCCAAATAGTGGGCTGATTATTAGAAGGTCTTATTTATCCCTCATGTCACAACACATAGACAAAATCCGATTACTGAAGCTGAGGGAATGGAATGGACTTCACATACTTTGTAGGGTATACTTTCTTTTCTATTAATTATTTGAGAATTTCATACAGTGTGTTTGGAACATACCTCCTCAGCTATTCCCTCCACACTCACTGCCCCCAATCCTTTCTCTACCAACTTTGATGTTACTTCTTATTTTCCATCCTTCCCAATCAAATTTAGTATGTGTTGCCCAGGTAGTCTTGCGATTGGGGACTGCTTGGTCTGTAGTCAGACTACCAGGAGACACATCTTAAAAATAAAAGCGTAAAACAGTCTGACTATTGTTCTCAGGATAATGTCAAGGGGGAAGTGTTTTCTAGATGCCCACATGAGTTCATAAGTTAAAACACCGTGCACAAGACCCTCAAGCTTCACCCTAGCATGTTGGGCGGGAATGTCGATGAACCATCCCACCACTTCCTTTTGACAATGACTATTGACACTGGAATAATCTCTTCTGTAAGGCAATTTAACTAATTCATAATTTTTCCATTTGGGGTAATTATTAGCTAATTCGTTAGTACATATTACACACTATCTCACCTGTGAGCTACAAATTTTATACATATAAATGAGAGATAATGACATCAAAGTAATTGCCAGAACAAGTTAATCAAGCTCTATGAAAAAATAACTTTAGGCAGCAAAGAGCGAAAACCAGAAGCACTAAAAATAATAACACTTTTAAGCAAATTTTATCTGATTTTTCTTCTCATCTTCAAAGATTTTCACAACGAACAGCAAAGGCCAGTAAAGTATTAAAATAAAGGTGAAAAGGATCATGGGAGGTGGAGCAGATGCCGCTGAGAGCTGCAAACATTCTTAAGGGGAGACCAGCTGGGTTCACTGACATAGGAGATAAGTTGTGAGGGAGTGGGCTGGGAATCAAGGCTGATCTCAGCTTTCTTACCTCAATAGATGCAATGAGAGTGGCGAGTAACAGAGACAGTAAGGATGGACCTAAGTTAGTAAGAGTACAATCATGAGATTGTACATACAGATAACTGTATGTACATAAAGAGCTGTGGCTATATAATATAAAATGAAACATAATTTATCAGTAATGGAACCCAACTGTGAGTACTCGTGCACTGTTAAAAAAGCTGCAAATAGTGTATTTGCAGCCTTAGAGTGCCATTAGCCAAACAAACGATGTCAGCATTTGCATAGAAGGAGTTTTATGTAAAGAACAAGTTTCAGCTGTATTTACAGTTCTAAGGAGAATGAGGAAAATACATAGAGCCCAACACATTTCAAATATGTTGATGAAACATATCCCAAAGAGATGTGCTGTTCTTGGAGTTCATCTGCATGGCTGAATTCCCGTGATCCCATTGATGATTGGTCTAAGTCTAGCTGGGAGGTATTTCATAGACGCAATTAATATTTATAACCACACAGGGAGATTTTCTTAGATATTTGGATGGACTTGATTCCATCAGGTGTAAATCACTGAAATTTTTTATACACGCACACACGCACACACACACACACACACACACACACACACATATATATATACATATATACATGTATATAAATATACACGATATATATACAAATGTTAAAATGCTCATGATTGGGCCTCTTCTGGAAGTGTGCACTTAGACCTACAATCTAAATATTGATCATGTATTTAGAGACCTTTAAGCAATATGCAGTCAGCGCTTTTACAACTCTTGTAATTTTTATGTATTATGTACTTCGAGTTCTATCAATGGTTATAAAGTTCTTTTCTTTAGTGTTTGAAAATATCAGCTATGAAAATTACGTGGGTTCTTAGTATCACTTTCTTTTTTGCTATTTTTAGCATACCAACAAGTAAAAACATACCTTCATTCCTTCCACAGCCTCATATTACCTTGTTACCTAAACACAGCTGAGGCCGACCGTCAGTAGGAAGACAGAGGGATTGGAAGTTATGGGATCAGACTGGTCTTTCTTTCAGCTTGAGTGGGCTGCAAAGCACCGCTGATGTGTGGTTTCTCCTCAGCTGCAGAGTAGAAGCCATTAAGAATATAACTTGTATGTCTCTTAAACAACAATGAAGGCCTTGTATCAAGTAGTAAATAAGGAAAGTTTTTTCAGTCTCCTTGCCAGGCTGTCAGCCACAGGTGTCTTCATTCTATTTATACACCAGAAGCAAACATTGGGATTGGTTACCAGTCACCACAAACTCACACCCATCTGATCTTGCCCATGCCATCACCAGAAAAGACGGCTGCATAGTTGATAGCCAGGTTGTTGTTGGGAAGGTTCACAAAGGACCACCCGGAAGGCCAGAATCTACATCTCTCTGTCCATCCCCATTTGATCCCAAGTAACCGATGTTAAACAAATAAGGGGAGTCACTACATATTTTAATCTGTATCAGTAGGAGTCAGAAAATCAGGAATTGGTTGGGTTCTTATACCTTTCAGGAAGTTCAATAGACAATAAAAATATTATACTACATTCTGGAAATTATTTTTTCAAATAATGCAGACCAGTTTGGAAAACCTCTTTTGCCTAGAATAGACAGAAAATTTCAGGAAAAAAAACGCCTGCATGTCCACACTGCTTCTAAGCAGACAAAATTCGCACATCGACCCCAGTGATGAAGGAAGTTCAGAAATATAAGGCTCACACTTTGAGCAACTTTAATCTAGTAATTTGAAAGTGGTTGCTGAGAAACTAAGATAGTGAGAAGAACTTCTGGAAAGATGAGGTGAGAACAAAAGCAGAGTCCATGAAAAGTGAGGAGGCCCAAAGCGGAACACTCTAAGGTAATACTTCAAGAATGAGAGTCAACCAAATACATCAGCTCTTCTAGGGTTTCAGTTCTTCATGGTCTGTTTCTACTAAGATAATCTGTAGTAATATTTTATTTGTATTTTAAGAAATAGAGCTTGCCTGAAAATTAGAGAGTAAAACAACCCCATTATTCAGCCTTAAGGACCAGGCAGTGGTGACACACATCTTTAATCCCAGTAGCTACACTTGTTTGCCATAAAAACTGGATAGTAGTGGTACATTCCTTTAATCCCAGCACTACAGAGGAATATAAAGCAGGAGGAGACATCTCTCAGACAGTCTAACTCTGAGATTCCTGGAGGCAAGATCACCATTTCACATCTCTCAGACAGTCTAACTCTGAGATTCCTGGAGGCAAGATCACCATTTCAGATTGAGGTAGAGGTAAGAGCCAGTGGCTGGCTGCTTTGCTTTTCTAACCTTGAGGTTGAATCCCAATATCTGACTCTGGATTTTTATTAATCAGCTTCACTGAGCACATATCAGAAGAAAGTCCACAGTATGTGCTAAGATCACCTACACTTGAATTACCACTACATGTTTTCCATAGAATCTTTCCAACCAGCAGCATCAGGCTAATTGGATTTATATAAAACAAAGGCTTGGAGTTTACTTCACTCCCATATACACAATAGTCCAGGTATTCAATAAAACTAAAAATGAAAGATAAATGAGCAAAGCTTCTGAATATTGGTAGAAGCAAAACTACTCAAACAGACAATAGTGGTTGTATTGAAATTAATATTCCACTAAGAAATGAAATTCCAAAATGACTAAAACCACTTACCTAAAAGCTTGGATACTCCAAGGTGATTTGTGGTAGATTATTGAGTTTCCACAAATCAGTAAGCAAAGCTCAGGCAAATAAACAGAAAAAAATAGACAGGAGAATTAAACAGATGTTGTCCTTTGTATGTTTACAGAAGGATAACTTAGTATATTGACTGAAATGTTCTGGCTATCCTAAGAAAAAGAGTTCAAACTGATCTGCATCACCTGAAATAAAACTTTAAGAATGTAATTTAATACTTGTATTGCCTATCAAACTTCATGAAAGAGATTAAAAAATACCAGTAAGTTCATGTTCTTCTAAATCCTGCTAATATGGAATAAAACATATATTTAAATAAAATCATCAGGCATGATAACTAAAAGACCAGAACACCTAAGCAAGGCAATTTTTCCCTGATCCAAATCCTCCTTGCCTCTGGGTGCAACATTCCTCACTCCAGGACTTGGGGCACATGACCCCCTTGAAGAAAGGCACTCAGCAACCTCGGACCAGATGATACCAAATCAGAGAATTTCTTTAACATCAACACAAAAGAGAAGAACAAGTACTGACTAGACTTTCCTTGATGCACCTTGGGGAAGAAAATTCTAGTTTCAATGGTGTGCCCT
>JAQHUG010000129.1:931355-952443 GCA_028555095.1 Dicrostonyx torquatus
TAGTTTTGAGTTTTCATTTCTAAAAAAGAGAGGAGAGAAAGGGAGGTGCAGTGGTTTAAAGCCACACACACACACACACACACACACACACACACACCGCAAAGGCTCATATGCTTAGTCCTCATGGAGTGGGGAACTATTTGAAAAGATTAACGCATTAGGAGTTGTGTCCTTCTTGGAGTGGACTTGAAGTTATTGTCACTAGGGGTGCTTTGGGAATTCAAAAGCCCATGTCTTGCCTAAGCTCTGCTTACAAATCAGAAAAAGAGTTACTGGTCACAGCAGCTGGCCTGCATGTTGCCATGCTCCCAGTCATGATGATAGTGAACTAAACTTCTGAAACTGTAATCAAATTCCAAATTAAATGTTTTCTTTTGTAAGAGTTGTCTTAGTCATAGTGTCTCTTCACAGCAATAGAACAGTGACTAAGTCAAAAGGAATGAAGAAATTAAGGGAGAGAAGAAGAAAGAAAAGAGAAATGGGAGATAGAAGATAACTCCAATAATAAAATCCTTTTTGTTTAATTTATATAAAACCTTTAAAAAAAGAGAAAACCAAACCTTAGTGTACAATTCAAAAGCAAAGATTATTGAGAAAGGAGAGTTTAAGATTCTGGAGAGGCACCAAGGGATCTGTTTCTTGTTCCTATTATATGTCTTGACATGAGTAGGAGTTACATGGTTGTTTCCCCTTCTGACCAGTCATGGAGTACCTGGGTATTTCCCTCTATTATTAACCTCAAGTTCAATACAGACAATTGAATGTTAACATTAAAAATTAACATTGCATCTTTCTTGCCAGCAGTTGAGTTTTAAAACTCTTCTCACTTACTTTAGATCACAGCTCCCCAAGCACCCTGGTTCATGTCAGCTACAAGATTAATTATAGCCATGGTCTTCACTGGATGAGACGCATTAGGACTGGGACCCAGGAGCATTTTAATTCTTGTTTGTTTTTTTATATCCCTGGGTGATCTGTGGCAGCCAACAATGAAAAGCACCTCACTGGGGTCTGCAAGGCTTCCTTTTCAGAGTTATAAACACAAGGCTGTTTTTATCATTATTATTACTCATTTATATTCATTAATATTAAGCATGTATACAAGGTAAAACATGCATTCTTGTTCTCATTTGCATAAATATTTCCATAAGCTTATTTTTGTAATGAAAGTTTGCTGTGGGAGCTCCTTAAGCTCCTCCAGCCCATAGCCTTTAAGATACCAGCCCGCTTGGGCGTGGTTTCTGATAGTATACATACAGCTAGCTGTAAAGCCTGTGCTCACTCTTTTTTCCCCTCTCTCATTTCCGGCTGCTAGACTTTGTTCCTGTTCCCCATTCATGCAGAGAACTGTGATCTAGGACAGTGATCTGTAAGTCTGCCCTAAATAAATAACCCTTTATTATACATAATTCTGAACTAGTGTGGGATTATTTTGTATCTCTGCCATCAAAAGTTGATTGTTATTTGAGTAAAATTGAATTTCTTGTGTTTAAAATTAATCTTCTTTATAAAAATAACATAAAATAAATTTATGTTATATCTGGGATACAGAATTATGTTACCTCAACAAAAAATTTTACTGGGATTCTTGAAAAATTAGTTAAAATAGTAAAACCTACAATAAAATAATATTGGTAACTATGACTATTGCTGACTTCTTGATCTTATACCTGGAAACAAGGCTTTCATTCAGTTGACATGAGTTTTCAGAATTAGATTTTTTGCATATCACAGTATTATTATTATTACACTATGTGGAATTTTAAGTTGACCCCTAAGATTTCTGACAAAACAATGAGCATGCACGGTCAAATCCTAGGGACAAAATGATGACTGATTCATAACTGCCACTAGGTTCACAGATATCTGACCTTAAGAGAGAGACGGCATTTAGATGAGCCAGTAAACCCTTAGAGTTTTGTTTTTCAGGTGGCACTAGGTATCCAAGAAATGAGTCTGTCTGAACAGAGTGAGAGTCAGCATTTATTTCATAAACCGCCAATAGAAAGAGGGGACTCAGGAGTTCAGAGTGCTCTCTGACAACCAACAAGGAAATGAGGCCACAGTTCCTAGGAACTGATTTCCTCAAACAGCCACTGAGCCTCCATTCTAGCTTACAGATAGACATCATCAGCATGCGGACCTTGAGTTAAAACCTCTCTGTGCCCTACCCAGACTTGTGACTGATGAAAATGAGTTGGAGGATGGGTCTTGTGCCTCAAATTGCTAAACCACGACAATGTATGACACTGCGATAAAAAGCAAACAAATTTCAGTGCTCAGGAGGAGAACATGATTGTAAAAAGTAACTAAAAATGAGGACTGACCTGAGCCTGAGTAAGTTGGGCTTTGGAGAAGAATGGTGAGTACTATAGTAGGAAAAACTTATGCTGCCTCAAACATATTTAGTGGAAGTGTGAATACTGAAAATGCCACTGACACTGTCACAGAGTGGAGCAAGAGTACTGGATGCTTTGTGTGGGCAGTACAAATTGTGCCTGCACGTGTGTGTGCGTGTGTGTGTGTGTGTGTGTGTGTGTGTGTGTGTGTGTGTGGTGTCAGGGGAAACAGAACTTATGTAATTGATAAATATGGATACAGTGGATATAGAGCTAAACAGATACTCATTTAAAGTGCAGAGATAAGATTCAATCTGGTTCTTTCTGCTGCTCATAATAAATATGATGGTAAGGTGTAAATAGGACAGGGAGAGAGAAATGGGAGGCTACGCTGGAGGTATACTTTAGTCTAGAGAGAAGGCCTGTAATCTGACTTTACACGTCTGTGATGAGACCTGTAAAGATCACAAGTTCAAAACAATCATCCAGAGAAGATTAAGGGTGTGCCGAGCAGATCCTCTCAATCAAACCACAACATCTGGGGAACTTTCACATACTGTCTTTTTTAGCCAACAACCAGATCCAGGATTGAAAAATTATTATTTCAAAACCCTGTAGCTAAGGCTTTTGTCTAACAGAATGACTCTCCCATAACATCTACACAAGTTTTCTTAAAACTGTGTTAGTAGAAACAGTTCTAACATAGACAAGACTTGAAAGACTGAAAAAATAAAGTTTCTGAGCCCCTAAAATTCTACTGAATAAATATACAAATTCTCAGCTGCAAAAGCTGTAATTTTTCATTATTTTCAGCAGACAGACCAAAGAGCCACAAAGCTTTACTCCCAGGGTCAGAGGCTGAGTTAAGGACTCTTGAGTGGTTCTATCCACCTGGACTCCAAAATGACTTTACACTACTCACTGCTTTCCTTTGTCTTCTACCACTTGGGTCTCAGAATGCCTGTAATTCCTATGTTGATCCCATGCATAAAGTTGGGAGTGTTGGAAACAAACAATAATGTTTGGAACTTTGAGCTGATTGTCAGCTAAGAAGTGTCTTAGCTTGAAAGATGGGGGCAGGGGAACCGGAATGAGAGTGGCACCCTTAGCACACAAGTAAGACAGCAAGGGGTCCTCACAGAGAACTTAAACGTTTCTAGAGAGAAAGCGTCCAATAAATACATCCATAAAAAGTTCCTGCCTCTGTAATGCAGTCTTCCTTCCTTCCTTCCTTCCTTCCTTGCTTCTTTCCTTTCTTCCTTCCTTCCTCCCTCCCTCCCTTTCTCTCTCTCTCTCTCCCTTTCTTTCATTCTTTTTGGAAACATATTTGAAAGAGGAATCTTCCAGAAAAATGAAAGTTTGCTTGGAGATCTCATAGGCAAGTCTCACTTGTAATAGAGTATCCTGTGAATTCAAAGTCTCTGCACCTGAGATGCATTTTTTTTTTTTTGGTGATTATTTTGGGACTGGTATCTTGGTTGGCAATCTTTACCAAGAGCTCTTTGATGTTGTGGAATGCATGAGATCCCTTTCTTCTATGTGCTAATGTGATGTGCTAAGGGGTATGCTAATGGCTTCGTGTTTGTGTTTACTCCTGTCCTGTTGGTTTGATCAGTACTGTGTACCTGACAGAGTTTTAAAGCCCAAATGACGGAAGCGTTTTCTCTCTAATAACCCTTTAACTGCAATGAATGTCATTTCCCCTTGAATTTTATTATATCATATATTCAACAATAATGAGGCCACTTCTTCCTTTGTGTAACAAAATCTAGGGTTTAATGCTTTTAAATCACCATGTGTGTTATCAGTTTATTTGGCACACCATCTCTTGTGCTGTACCTGACAGTAGTGTCTCAGGGACCTCTGAAGAAACAATCTTTCAGCCTTACTGTGGATTGTGTAATTGTCTGAATGTGCTGGCTCCACTTCACTGTTGCTGCTATTCTTGTCAGTCATTCTATGTTTGGCATCTCCAAAATACCAGGATTCCTGCTGCAATTGGGCTGAACGTTCACCAGTAGCTTCTCATGGGCTCTTTGTGAGATGCCAACCTCTATGCATGATCCCTTTAATCCTGGGGATTCAACTGCTACTGCACCATTGCCTTTCCTGGCTTCTCACAGTTCCAATCCCCAGTTCTATATGACCCCTTCAAGCCTTTAAAACCAATGCCTCCTGGTGACACTTGCACTATCAAGTTCTGCTGCCAGCATTAGGCACATCCTTGGCCACCTCTAAAACACCAGAAGATTTTACCTTAATGGTGCTGTCTTATATTAATCACTGCTAATTTCTCAGCTCCAGATTTAACCAGCATTCACCAGTAAAGCAAATGTTTACTTTAATGTTTCTTGTTGTAGCTGTGAATCACAGATAATTCTTCATTCTTAGCTGACCATAGCCATAGATTCTTATTCAAAATTTGTAACAGCCCCAGTAGAGTCTTTAAGTGACCCTCAAACACACCTCTGAAGCTTCACAAGCCCTATCTCTGTCGTCTGTATTTCTCTGAATAATTTTGTCTTCAAACTCCCCCAGAACAGTGTATGAGGTTTTGAACACTCAATAGCTTTTCTTTATCAAAGTTTCAAAGTCCTTCCATAATTCTCCCAAAATAATATGATAAGGTCTATCACTGCCATACCCCACTCATGGTACCAATCTATCTTAGAGTTACTATGATGAAGCAACATGACCAAAAGCATGTTTGGGAGGAAAGGGTTTATTTCACTCACAGTTCCATATAATAGCTGATTATTAAAACAAGTGAGGGCAGGAACTCAAGCAGGCTAGGAACCTGAACGCAGGACTGGGGTGAGGTATGCCGCCTTGCTGCTTACTTATAGTGCCTTGCTCAGCCCTCTTTCTCACAGAACCCAGGACCAGCAGCTCTGGGTGGTACCACCTACAATAGAATGTGTCTCCCACATAATTATTAATTAAGAAAACATCCTATAGGCCTGCCTGCAGCCTTGTCTTATGGAGGTATTTTCTTGGTTGAGCTTCCTCCTCTCATATAACTATAACTTCTGTCAAACTGATGAAAAAGTAGCCAGCATACTGAGTTTTAGGAGAATGACTCAACAATAGACTCTATAGTAAATGAGAAATAAGTTGTATACAGGAATTTTACATAGGTACGGATGCCTGTGAGACCTAGGAACTGCTTCCTGTGAGGACTAACTGGCAATGAGAGGGACATTAGAATAGGAAGAGACGAAGCTTATTTGCTACTTACTTTTTAAAGGGTCCAGTGTTGTAAGTGGAGGAGAGGTGTGGGTTGTATTCCCGGCACCTGGCTCCCAGCCCCCAGCCACTGGCCCGCTTAGCCACTGGTTGCTTGCTTATGCCTGAAATAACCACATGACAATCATATTCATTTAAACTCTGCCTGGCCCATTATCACTAACCTTTTCTTGGTTAGCTCTCACATCTAAAACTAACCCATTCCTAAGAATCTATGTGTCACCACAAGGTGGTGACTTACCAGAAAAGTCTAACCTGCGTCCATCTCCGGCAGCGGGAGCATCATGGCAACTCTCCCTGACCCAGTCTTCTTCCCAGAGTCCTCTTCTCTTTTTCCCGCCTGTCTAAGTCCTGCCCTATCAAATGGCCCAGGCAGCTTCTTTATTTAACCAATCAAAGCACAGAAATAAAGATGGACCCTCCTACAGTCCACTAGCAGTGGGCAAACACTAAACACAAATGATGAGTTAGAAGGAGTGATCAAAACCTTGATTTGTTAAACAAGAGAGTTTCTTCCCTTAAATGGCCTGTGAATATGTTAAAGCAAGTTATGTGGTAACATAGCAAGTCATGCTGAACATCACAGTTTATTGCAATGAAAGTCTTAAATTGATAGCTTTTACAGAAACCATAAAAGTGAGATTTTGTCCCATTCAGGACAAGCATCTCCTCTAATCCTGTGTGTTCTTTGTCTTCCAACTATTCTTCCTATATTCTTAGTCACAGGATTTATATTACATATAATTTACATCTATTTACCATAATTTCTAAATATACAAAGTATATCATAGTTTCTTAAAGTTCTGTTTAGGGATCAAACTCCTCTCCACTTTGTAAGTCTACACTGGACAAGCTGTAAGTCAGAATATGTAAGTTGAGGGCCATGTTACAACATTACCAACAATGTTTCAATGGCATTGGTCTATTTTAATACATATTCTTCCAGAAATTGAATAAAAGGGCAATCTATTAGAAGAAGGCCATCTTGTCTTACTGTATGAGTCTTGCTCTATCCCATCAGTCAGCTCCCCAAAATTGACACAGAGACTTCTTATTAATTATGAAAGCTTTGCCTATTGTTTAGGCTTGTTCCTAACTAGTTCTTATAACTTAAAATAATCCATATTCTTTTCATGGCTTTGTTACCTTTATTTAGTGAAGTCCATGCTGCTTGCTCTGTGTCTCTGGCATCTCTGTCCTTCTTCCAAGCATCCTCTGTTCCTGAAAATCCTGCCTTGCTATTGTCCATTCTGCTTTTTATTAAACCAGCCACAGTAACATATCTTTACACAGTGTAATTTCATAGATATTTCACAACATTCCCCCTTTTTGTCTAAATAAAAAGGTGAGGGTTTTAACTCTAGCATACTAAAACTATATACAATGAGAACAATTTTCAGGTGTTGTGTCTAAACAGAAAGGAAAGGTATTAACTTTAACAAAATAAAACCCTATACAAGAAGAATAATTATTAAGTAAACTTATATTCATAATGTCCATTTGTATTTGTCAAATTCACAGTTATACAACTGTCACATATATGTAAATAGCCCGAGTTTGTCCCACACAGGCTCCCTGGTTGTTGGTTCAGCCTCTGTGTGTTCCTAGGAGACCAGGTTAGTATTTCTGTGGGTTTTGCTGTGATGTCCTTGAAACCTCTGGTTCCAATAATTATTCGTGCCCCCCTTCAACAGGATTCCCTGAGCTCACCTAAAGTTTAGTTGTGGGCCTCTACATCTGTTTCCATCAGTTACTAGATGAAGCCTCTCTGCTTGCTGACAATTGGTGTAGTTACCAATCTACGAGTGTAGCAGAATTTTGTTGGGCATCATTACATTGTCTTTTATCTCACCCAGTTGTGTTTGGTTCTATTCTAGGTCTCTGGGACTTCCAGCCTTTGTGCCCTAGAAATCCAGACAGTGTTAGGGGTGGGTTCACCCTTGTGATATGGGTCTAAGGCTGGACTGTCATTGGCTGTCCACTCCGACAATCTCTCACCCTTACTCCCCCATTCACATACTGTAGTCAATACAGGATGTAGATCAAAGGTTATGTGGCTGGGTTGGCTTCCCAGTCACTGGAAGTCTTGCCTGATCACAGGAAATGGCCAGTTAATAATTTACTTTTTAAAATGTTTCTGTGCTGTATTGTCCCTCCACAAAAATGTACATGAGGTATAAGAAAATCAGAGGAAAACATCTTGGTATTGTATTTCTAACACTTACCCCGGAATTTGTTCTCCTTTAGTGTATTGTACACATGCCCTGCTGGGCCTTGCAGCACAGTTTTATATGTGTACTGATTTCCTAGTTGCCTCTGTCTTCTACACAAATTACAAGAACAGGAGGGGACTTCACTTTTCTACAAAGATCTGATTTTTAATTTTCTGTTTATGACATTAGTAGCTTCCCCATTGGGAAGAAATATGGATGTCATGCCACATGCTGAGCCATGTCATTAAACAGTCTCCACTTTGCCACACCTCCAGCCTGCTGTCTTTGGTGGCACAGCAAAATAATCATGTAATAAAATGATGTTCAATATTGCATGAGCTTCAGAAGCATATAATGAATTCTAAAATGCTACTGATAGGCTTCAGGTCACATCACCAGTGCAGAACAGAGGACGAGCTGGCTTATAGGATGAGATCCAATTTTAACTGATGTTTTTGAGAAGGGTCATGAGCAGTGTTCAATAACAACAGCATTACAGTAATTGACTCCTCTATTGAACACAGAACAGATGTCAATGATATGCTGCATCAGGAGAGCATGGTAATGAGTCATTGACACTGTATCTTGTGCTATTGGACGGGGCCTGGATTTTCTACAAGAGCTTCACAAAACAGAAGGACTACGGATGCTGTGTCTCTGAGGCATAAATCTCATGTGAGATTGACCTCAGGTCATTAATTAAGCTGAAAGATTTTAGCTTTTATAATAGATGTATCCCCAAATTCCAGCAAAACATTTATCTGATTAGAAAAAAATATATTAAGAGAGATAGCATGTGTAGAATTAAAATGTATTGTAGACATAATGACATCATAAAAAGAGTAAGTTTTAAGTGTCAATGAAAAGTGAGTTATCTGAGTGCTCAAATCTAGTTGGAGAGATTGAAAATATTCACAAGAGTCATCATCTAGGATGAGTCTTAGTAGATGCCTAGGATTTTGGGATAGCAGATGTCATGAATGAAAAAATATGCATTAAAATACAATAAGCAGAATACATGAGTAACATACAAAATATGACGTACACTGGGAATAGGATTAGCATAGAAGACTAGAGTCTAAGTCTTTTAAGAGTAGAAGCTCATCTAAAAATAGATCTGACAGGAGATACTAGTGGACCCTAAATATTTAGCTAAGAGGGACTTCTAAAATTATTGATCAGTGAGACGTTCCAGAAGCTGTGCTTAGTGTCCTTCTGTAGCTTTTCCTAGATCATGAATAAGCTGTCATATGTAAAGACAAACTCTTCCTTTTCTTCCTTAACCCCATTTACTGGGGAATGTCTTCTATGTAGTTTCCAGATGTCGGTCCTTGCAATTATCTCACCAGTGCCTCCTCACACTCACAAAGTAGCATGTGCACATATGTGGAAATACACCTGCAGTCCCTCTTCAGGAAGACTTACTTGTACCTGTTTTGCTAATGCCTATTTATTCCCACCAAGAAAATCACATAGTATTCAGTTTATGAGTTCAGCTAAGCTTTTTTTTTTCAACTTCAGGATGGCGTGAAAGAATTATGTAGATCCTTTACAAACTTTACTTCATATCTTGATTTGGGATCTTTTCTAGGCTTCCAGGTATGCAGTGAAACTCTCTGCCACTGCTAAGCAGGGGCAGTGAACCACAAACCCCAAAGGCTTTGATCAGCTTCTACTCTAAGGTTGATTGGGTGGCAAGAATTTTTTGGCCACAAGTGTTCAATAAAGTGCATGGATCAATCAATACTTCACTGAGAAGCAAGCTCTGTGCTAGATGGATTTTTTTCATCTATCAGTATCCTAACATGTCCCAAAGAGGCCAGACCCCAGCATAATATTTTATGTTAGAAAAATTGTGCCTTAACAATATTTTCCAATCTCAGTGGGTTTGGCAAGTATTCAGCCTCACCTTAAGACAAGGGAGCCCTGTACACAACTTGTATATAACATAGCGATGCTTTCTAGTTTCATCAAGAGCAAAATCCAGTACCATTTCCATCCTTTGGTTCCCTTTCTGATTTAACCACAGATATTTGAAGAGTAAGAACAGTGATGCATACAGACTTAGGGGTTAAGATCTGAGTCTTTAGGATAGTCCACAGGAGAGGGCATAAGATCCAGGCTAAAAGAATTGATCATTGCCCTTATTCTCCCAGGAATATGGACAGGAGGCTTGGAGTTGGGGTATAAGAACAGACCAAAAAGATGGCATAAATACACATCTGGGTATCTGTAATTATTGAGTCAACATCAACCGACTACTTTCCAGTTACCTGGTTATGTGAAAACCATAATTGCCAAATTGGTGACTCTTTCTCGGTTCACTTGCTTCCCCAAAACTCCCTCTTCCAGCTTAAATTCTTCCCTTATGTAAATCTTGACTTTATGTACAATGACAGACTGTGTGATTGTCAAGTTAATTATTTATTTGCTGAGAGACCCGCAATCAACAGTTAAGGTGAACTCAGAAAAATCCTATGGGAGAGGGGCAGGAAAGATTCTAGGAGCCAGAGGGGTGAAGAACATCACAAGAACCAACTAATATGGGCTCACAGGGGCTCACACAGACTAAACCAACAACTAGGGAGACTGCACGGGATTGACCTCGGCCCTCTGAATATATGTTACAGCTCTTGTGAGACTCCTAACGTTGAGAACAGGGCCTGCTTCTAACTCTGATGCCTGCTTTTGCTACTCATTTCTCCTACTGGATTGCCTCATCCAGTCTTAATAGAAGAGGAGAAGCCTAGTCCCATTTCAGCTTGATATACCTTGACTGGCTGATGTCCGTGGGAGGCTCACCTGTATCTAAAGAGAAGCAGTGGAAAAGAAGTGCATGGGGGAGCATGAGAAGGAATGTGGGGAGGATGAATTGGGAGGAGGGGAGGGAGAGGAAACATTGGTTGGGATGTAAAACAAAAGCATAAATAAACAAATATATATGAATATATAAATGTGTGTATTAATATTTTTTAAAAAGAAAGAAAAATACTTATTTGCTAAATTCCTCACACCCTGTTCTTTCTTTTAACAATTACTGTAAAGAATTATGAGTACTGAGAAAAATAAAGTATCTAATATAGGGTAAAACTACTTACCACAACAGCAGATGAATAAACACATTGAAATAAGTGAACTCAGAATGAAAACAAAAATCCTGAGTTTTAAGAATGTGGTGTCAATGGTGCTGTTTTTATTGAGGTGGCTAGTTAGACATATCTTTATATACTATTTTCAGTCTTTCCTATTATTCAGAGTAAATAAATATTAGAGATCATTTAGACTCAGTCCAAACATAAATGTGGAGGTCAATATTATATCTATATTCAAACTAAAGTTGAGATTGTATGTAGATATTCTATCTCAAAGCATAATTTGGTATTAAATCAGCCTTAGACATATACATACAAAAATACATTCAAGCTGAATGCTGATAGGATTCTGCATACTTGGCAGATCCTAAGGCAGTTTAGGTCTTCTGTTGCTAAGACTTCTTCTATTGTAAATTATTTTCCTACTTTATGGACAGTCAGACAGACTAGAAATTCTCAACATTGTGTTTGTCAAGGGTCCATGCTGTGAATCTAGTCAATACCATTGAACTTCAATCATGTTGAGCGACCGCACAAAATATTTCTTAATTTAATGCTAAGAGAGCAAAAAAATCAACTGTCCTAGGAAGGATGTAGACCGACATTTAATCACTCCCAAGTCAATACTACTCTCAACTATTTGCTAAGTAAGTAGAAGATAATGCCCAACTTCTAGCTGAAGAGAGACAGTCAAAAAATTAAAACGTCAGATGAAAAGATTAGCATATCAGCATACATAGTCATCAGCTAGAACTCGTTCATGCTTGTCTTCAGTGTCCTGAAAGTTTTAATCAAAATACTGACCATTATGTTTTTAATTTTTATTTCATTTGCTATATTATTAGTGTGTGCGTATGCGTGCACTCTGTGTGTGTGTGTGTGTGTGTGTGAGAGAGAGAGAGAGAGAGAGAGAGATATATGGTGCATGTATGTGTCACAGTACTCATAGTGTGGAAAACAGAGAACAGTTTAATGGAGATGGTTCTCTCCTTTTACAGGGTTCTAGGAATGGAACTCAAGTGTGTCAAGCTTAGACAGCAGACACTTTACCAGCAGAGCCACCTCAGCAGTCCCACTGGTCATTTTGTCTCATGTTTTATTACCACCACGTGGTTTTTCATTTATAAAGCATTTCAGGGTTCCGTTCCTCTGTACAAGTAGGACCACAGAAGGAAATGCCTGGAGGCTCTTTATTGGAGCCCCTGTCAGAACCTGGATTGAACCTGCAGCACATGTTGTCCCAACCATCATTTAGCTCAGAAAAGTGCTGAGCAAGCTTCATAATTTGAAGTTAAGTAAAGGACTAGTGAAGAACCTCTCAGAGTTCAACTTTATATTTAACATGCAATTTTCCATTGCTTTCCCACATTCTGAGAAGGTCTTCTGGGTCTTTCTGTAATTACTGAAAGTATCTAAAGTGATTCGCTTCTACATTTCTGTACTCTTTAGTGTGGACTTTTTTCATATTTAGAGTCAAGAAGTACAATTGTGCTATAGAAATTAAACTTAAGGTCAATGAAGGTCAGGATTTAAAAATGGGGTCTAAATTACATGAATAGTCTTAGAAGAAACAGATAAAGCAAGAGCGACATCAAAACAAAATCAATGTGAAGACAGAGGTGGAGCTGTGCGCTAAGAACCACCCAGAAATGAAAAAGTTAGATGAAAATATCCCACTGGGCCTTTGGGTGAAGCCTGGCTGTGCCAACTGCTTGAAATTGGGGCTTTTGACATCCAGAAAGATTAGGAGTATGTATTTTGCTCTCTATTTGGAGGAATTTGTTAAGGCAGTGATAGAAAGCAACAAGTGAACTCCCATCCTGAATGTCTTGTTTGAGAATCTGAGTCAGCAAACTCAGTTCTCAACACCTCTCATAGCTAGGACATGGGACCCAAGTGGTGGTGAATCCATTTTCTATGGTTGTGTAACAGTGACTTCACACTCAGAGGATTTGCGTAAGGCAAGAGTATGATGTCACTGTAAGGGTCTGAAATCTAGTTGGTGCTTACCTTGCTGCTATCCAGGGCTGTATCTTCATAAGGATCCTGCCAAAGGAACAGCCATCATGCTAAGTTCTTCTAGACATGCTAAATGTCTTTCCTCTGAAAACAGCTTTTACAATCTCAGGAAACATAATCATGCACACAGACTTGCATATATCCTGTCCCTTTCATCTCTCTAATAAATCTGAGTTTCTGCTCTTATAGAGAGGGGATTATACAGAGTTGTAAATATGCGTGCCAAGGATTGTGGTGGACACTAAAGAATGTCCACATCATAACAGGATAGATGCACCGATGCGTGGTGACAGTGAATCAGCAATGTGTGGGTTGCATTAGGAGTGTCCTAGCTATAGAGGCAAACATGGCGGCTGTGGGTCCAGCTTGTCAGTTCATGGGTAGTACCTAGTGGGCTCTCACTAATGCAATGCTACAGCTAATTTCGACTGAGCTTTTGCCTGGAAACCTTCCATACTATTTCTTAATTAATTCACTTCTTGGTTCAGGATTTATGATGACTCTCCTAGCCATCTGAAGACTTTCCAATAAATACATTATAACCTGTAGTTAACTAGATTTAGCTTTCTGTTGTACATAATCAAGAACCCTTACCAATACTTACAAAAATAAAAGTTGTTTTCGAGGATTCTAACCTGTGAATGACACCTATCCTATCTTCCACTGCTATTGACAATACAGATGGGAATAAAATCATTCAACTTTGAAACAAACAATAGCATAAGGGACATAAAATACTTATTTTCCCTCCAGAAATACCGCTGACTTCTCTTTAGGCTAAGGGCTCCAGTCACAGGACTTCCAGGTATATTCCTAGATTATACCCTCCTCAGACAGTGGTTATGTTCTAAGACTCATTTTAATACTCATTCTAAGACTTCATTTAAGAAAATAAAATCTCCCCACTGCATTCAAACTAGTTTCTCATGCACTCAGATATCATCAGGTGCTACCTATCTATCTTCTTATGGGTCTGTCTATATGTATCATCTATCTATCTATCATCTATCTATCTATCTATCTATCATCTACCTTTTATCTATTTATCATCTATCAATCATATGTATGTGTGTGTGTGTGTGTGTGTGTGTGTGTGTGTGTGTGAGATCTATCATCTATATGTCTGGCTATCTATCTATCTATCCATGATCTATCACCTATAAATCTGATACTTGTCTGTGTGTGTTGTGTGTCTGTGTGTGTGTAGTTTTTTAAATACTTGAAAAAATAATGAGTGAATGAGACAGTGAGTGAAGAAAGAAAGTCTGTCTCTTCATTCTTAAACATGTCTGTCTCTGTCAAAAGCATTAGAGTTTATGTTCCCTTGAATCTTTTTGAAATTTTATCCTGACTGTATTGGTTTCAAAATCCACTCATAGCTAACCGTTTAATTTTGCCAATTTATTCACTGTTAAAAAATGTAAATACCCTAAATAATGTTCACAGCTTAATAGAGCTGAAATACTGTGAATTGAAGTGACTATGTTTGGGGTATTGTGAGACTATAGTGCTTTGCACAAGGTGCATGTGCCTGTGGAGGTCAGACCAAGACGTACAGGTATATTCCTACATTTTGTCCCCTGCGCCATTCCCTTGGGATAAGACCTCTCACTGCACAGAAAGCATGCTGTTTCAGCTGGAATCATTTCAACAAGATCTCATGCATCTTCCAATATTTGGGTTACAGATACAAGTATTTTCTATGTCTGGCTTTTTGTATAGGTGCTAAGGATTTGAACTTAGGTCCTCACGCCTGCAAAGTAAGTTCTCTTGACCATCGAGCCATCTTCTGAGCCCTATAATGAAATTCTTTCTGAATGTTTATAGTTAAATGCATCGGTTTTGTTGCTATGTTTTTATTTCATATCTATATATTTCTGCTGCTTCCTTCATGTATTCCTTGTAGTTGCTAATGTGGATCAGCAAGATACTCAAAGTAGCACAACCCATTCTAGCATTCGTTTGTCTCAAATAAGCACTTTTTTCTGTGTATAATTTCCAAATACTACATATTCTTCATGATACACCCAAAATACGATGTCTTCTGTAACTTTTACCTGTCCAGCTCAAGATGTAATATTATAATTTATGTCAGGTACATATATTACAAATCTTTAGTATAATATAAGTTCCTGGAGTTGCTAATGACTGTTTTATCTTCTGAGTTTCTCTCTCTCTCTCTCTCTCTCTCTCTCTCTCTATATATATATATATATATAGATAGATAGATAGATAGATAGATATATCATATATATATCATACACACACAGAGATCTTGCAATGAAGAAAATATAAATATAAATATAAATAAAATATATATAAAATATAAATATAAATAAAAATCCATTAAAAGATGACCTTATCTTAGGATAATAATCATTTCCCAATAACAAATATCAGGTACTCTTAATTTCTTCATAAAATAAACTCATATACTCATGCCCCATATCTGTGCATGACCCTAAAGGATTCTGTATCCTAAATAATTTTACTCATTAAAACAATATAGAAAATTATTTAAATTAAATAATATAGAAAATTATTTAAATTAAAGCCTTGTCAAGCTGATCATCTTCCTCAGTTTGGGCCTGAGAGGGACCCTAAGATCATCTTGTTCAGTTTTGTCAGTCAGTCCAGAGCCACTGTGTTTAACTTCTTCTGTAAAACTCTGAAAATCCTCTCTTAAGGCCAGCACAGTGCTTTTCCATTGCTCTGCCCTGGAGCATCTAGAGACACGGTGAAAAAGAGAGCTCCTCGCTGAATGAAAGGGACACATGTCATGGGCAAAGTATAAAACAAAAAGCACAAGCCACTGAACTGGGAATCATTTCTTATAATGTAAATCAATCTACAGCAATTCAGTGCCTTCACTCTCTTTTCCATATAAAAAACCCTCAAAACTGTAGTAATCCAGATTTCCCATCATTTTTTCCCTTGCTTACAGGACTTATTTAGAATATCTACCATAATCTATGCTCACATAAAAGGAACTTAGAATCATTGGTGGATATCATTACTAACGGTAAATTGGATATAGGCTTACTTAGTAAAAATATAAGGATAGAATATAACAAGTTTCTTTGTTAAAGAAGTCAAGGATTTACTTCATTTTAAATGTAGAATGTCATAAACACAACACTTTAGCCTCAAAGTCCTATAGACACATCTTACTGTTTTTGAGAATTACTCATATAATAAAGAGAAGATGATAAATGAAATTAATTTGGAAGTTTGGTTTTTAGGATATGATTATAAAGGTAAATGGTTCTAGGTTGAAATAAAAATTTAGATTTTTATTAGAAGAAAATGTTTAATATACAAACATATCATTATCCCTTTCCAAAGAAGTGTACTACATGTATCATATATTATCTGAAATTTTAATGAATTAGTTTTCTGTTTTAGAAAACTTAAATTTTAGAAATAGGTAAACTGCTTTAGTACACAAATTCAAGCAATGAAAGCCAACTTCGTTTTAAAATGACTTTTATATTAACAATCTGCTTTCTGATGGGACTAAAGCAATTTAATGTAATAACCATTCTCTATTGAAGGTCACAGCAGGAATCTTATTCTACAAAATGTTGCTTGCTGTGGTTCGGATCTTGAATTTTCCCAGAGGCCTTAGTCACCACCAGTCACTGTTGCTCCTTGGATACTCTGAAACCTTGAAGAAGTGTGCATTAGTGGAAAGAAGTAAGGTTTCTGGGGCTGTATCCTTGGAGGTGACATTACAACCCCAGCTTCCCCGCTCTTGCTTCCAAGCTGCCATGAAGTTGATCATCAACTTCTTTTACCACCTGTTTGCCACAATGTCCACCTCACAAGTTCAAAGCAATACAGCTGACTCCTGACACACCACTGTAGCCAAAGCAGACATTTCCTTCTTTTAAGCAGCTCTTCATCTTTTTCTCCTTTTTTTTGTAATAGGGATGAAAATTTATAACACAAGCTAGGTGGTGGTGGCGCACACTATTAATCCTAACAGTTGAGTGGCAGAGGCAGGTGGATCTTTGAGTTTGAGGTTAGTCAAATCTACAGAACAAGTTCCAGTTCATCCAGGAATACACAGAAAAACCTTGCCTTTAAAAACAGCAGTCATATAGATAGAGATGTATAAAACATAATGCTCTACTTAATTATGATTCCATTTTTAACATATTGTGACAGCTGAAGTCTTGAAAATGTGCCTTATATGTGTATGAAGAAGACAGTGCAAAATATGAGTTGGCATCATCTAAACTTCTATGGGGGCCATGAGACACTTTTCTTAGAATATACAAGAGTAAGAGCTCATGAAACAGATGGAAGTATTCATAACCTCCTCTTTGTTCTAGCTACTCAGTACTCAAATAATCTCAGCACCTTCAATCCCAAATCAGGTTTCCATTTAAAGCACAGAAATTACTCTATTTTTATCATAGGAGGTTTCACTAGAGGGGAAAAATTGCCTACCAAATCACTAAAAGGGCTAAAGATATAAACATAATGGGAGAATTCACCTGTCTATAGGCTCACCCCCACAAGTTCTGCCAAACAGGACAAGCAGCCACAGGAGGCTATTCTCAGTGATTACAGGCAAACTACTACACACTTTCCCATCTGCTGATGCCCAGGCAATCAGTGGCCAGAACCAGAGAAAAGGATGATTCCCTTCAGCTTTTCTATATCTTGCTCAAGTGGACCTCAAATGTGTTGTGCTAAAACCATAGAACTCAGAAAACCCACGAAAAGCATGACCTGCACATAAACACAAGAAGTCATCTGGGATTATTTGGCATCTTTCCTACTGCTGCCTTTGATTCTCTTAAGAAAAATTTTGAAGAGAAATAGTTTATTATGCCATCAAATTTACTGTATCTTCTCATAATCGCACTGCTGCAGCTTCCCACTTCTTCAATCACCCTGTGATGGGACATCTTTCACACTCCTTTTTACTCTTATCTCTTATCTATACCCTTTCCACTGTGACCTCATTATGATGCTCAACTAAAAAGCATGGGAAGCTTTTGACTTTCAGCAATTCTTACCACATATCTTAAAATACTTATTTTCTTCAAC
Organism: Dicrostonyx torquatus; assembly: GCA_028555095.1. NCBI lineage: Eukaryota > Metazoa > Chordata > Mammalia > Rodentia > Cricetidae > Dicrostonyx > Dicrostonyx torquatus. The sequence goes on from JAQHUG010000129.1 coordinate 949,326, forward strand.
TCTAAGCTCTTAATAGTTATAATCACAATTACTTCTTTTTTATATTAATTACAACACTGTTTGGCCTATTAGCTTTGGCTTCATATTGGCCAACTCTTATATCTTAAAATAGCCCATTTCTTTTATTGTGTGTATTGTCACAAGGCTGTGGCTTACTGGGTAAGGTACGGGTGACTATATCCTTGACTCTGCCTACTCTTTCTGTATATCTCTTCCAGCCTGACTATATTCTGCCCTGCCATAGGCCAAAGCAACTTTATTCATTAACCAATAAAGGCAACATATACAGAAAGATAACCCACATCATCTCCCCTTTCTGTCTAATTAAAAAGGAAGGTTTTAACTTTAACATAGTAAAATTACATATAAAAAACAGTTATCAAGAAAGAATCTAATCCTTTAGTATAACTAAGAAAAACTATAACTATTTGTCTTCAAATCTTCAAAGACTCCAGAGGGATATAATATTATTTAAGTAAGCAGGAAGTGCACTGTAAGCCACTTCCAAAACTTTAGAATTGACAGAGTCATCTCACTGCCTAGATAGTCATGCAAAGTTCTTCTATAACATTGGGGCATCCATCTTCAGCCTACAGACCCATAGTGTTACTTCTTACATGGTGATATACCTTCTATTCTATAGAACTTCAATTACAGAGCATGGTGGCATTTCCTTATTTTCTCAGGAACTTTTGAAAGCTGTTGTACACACAAAGCATTCATTCTGACAGAATAAAGATTCAGAGTAACATGAGATGACAGAAGGACACTGTATGCTGAAATATTATTTCTTAAACTACTGAGAGATTTGCCTTCTTGCCCTGTGTCTCTCCTTTTCCCCTGGTTCTTTATCCATCCTTTTTCCCAAGTCTTAATAATTATTTTCCATCTAGATTTAGGTTTTAGGATCTCTTTGTTATCCTACAGCAAGTACAGAGAAGTCAGAAGCAGTTCATATTCTCAAAGCAAAATATGAAAACATATTGTCAAATGAAAGATCATCTGAAGAGAAATAATGCCATTTCAGTGAGGATAGTGTTCAGTATTGTTATTATAATATATATATATATATATAAAATATATCATAATGTATTTCTAATAATGTGTACCACAAATGCACTGCACTTTATCCTATATATCCACTTGCTTCATTTGGCCACTTCTACCTTTAAATTCAAAGACCACCTTTTTAATCCTTAATTATTAAACTCATATAAAGGCACATGTTTGAAGCAGAAGTAAGCTGGGGGCCCTGTGCACAGAGAAGAAACTGCTCTTACTGGTTATTTGACAATCTAGGATTGAAGCCCGGAAGCTTTCTGTAACATATGTACAGTAACAAGGATGTTTTCCTTCTGTGATTTTTGGTAGATTATATGGAGAAATAGTACATGCAGAGGGTAGAAACTCAAGCTTAGAGCGAGCCTGTTTGCATTCAAATCTGGTCACTGGAGTTGAGCTGTTATGCAATCTAAGTAATTAACATCCAGAATAGCTCTTCTGATATTTCTGTCTCTTGTAAAAAAAAGAAAAGAGATAAAAAAGACAAAAATCTACCTTCCCTCACAGAACTGAAAGTATTAAATAAGATGTGTGTAAGTCATAATATACACACAATTTCTATGAAATCCAAATCACCTAAAAAAAAGAACCTAGCTCATTCCACATGCCTCTCCTGCACAATTCCTTCAGATATGCCTTTTAAATATCTTCTGAATCTTTTCCCTCCTGGCATCAGTTTGACCATCAACAACATCTCTCCCCAAGACTGTGTGTGGGATTTGTGCTATAACTCACCATAATTTGTCTCCTGTCACCCGTTCTGTTTATTTCCCTACTTACCACCTACACAGCATGGGAAATGGGAGCAGACTCACTCCAAACTAAAAATCCTAATTCTTTGCCAAATAACCACAAAGTAAAGTTTTATCTCTGTATCAAGTTTCTTTTGTGCTTAGAGAAATTTCAGAACCTTGCGCTACAAACAGTGCATCAAAGACAGTTTGAATGTTTACCAGGAATTTAATGCGGGAAATTCTAAGCAAGGTTCCTAGTATCATCCTTTGAGAAAACTCTTGGGCCTCTAGTCAATTTTTCCTTCTTTATAACCACTCTGTCCTATGTTCTGTGTCCCTTTTTTTGGCTTTTGCTCCTAGAAAATGGCAGTGGTTAAAAAATACCCTTCACCCTTAGACTGTAGAAGATGACTCCCTGAAAAATCTCCTCCAACAGGATTCTGGATGCTTGATGTAGACCTTCCATGTTCTTTTCATATATAATAAACTGAACTTATTCAACTCAAAAACTAAACAAAATCAGGGATAATTCAGTTTGAGCATCTTCTCTGTTACCCTGTGCTCTGAATTTGGCCTGTACTTTATCTAATGAGTTGGTCTTGTGTCTTGCCAAAGCGCCTAAGAGAATTAGCTTAAGGGAAGCAGGTTAATGTGGGACCATAGCTTTGGTGGTGTGATAGTTTGAATGTAACTTCCCCTGAAGCTCATAGGAATTGGCACTATTAGGAGGTGCGGCATTGTTAGGTTAAGTATGGCCTTCCTTCTTGGAGAAAGTGTGTCATTGTGGAGGTGGGCTCATATATGCTCAAGACATACCCAGTGTCTCAGACCACTTCCTGTTGACCTTGAATCAATATGTAGAACTCTCATCTACTTCTCTAGCATTCTGTCTGAATGCCACCATGTCACACCATGATGAAAATAAACTAACCTTTGAACATGTAAGCCACTCCAATTGAAAATAAACTAACCTCTGAACATGTAAGCCACTCCAATTAAATTCTTATTCCTCTATACTGCTATAATAGGCCTGACCATGTTATGTTTAGAGGAATCTGGACTTTTGTACTTTGGGTTCTGAAAGCAATGGAATGTTTTAGGAGAATAGATGAGCATGATTTGAACTGTGTGTGGGAGTGCTAGCTCAAGAAGAATTTTAGTATGTTACTTAGAGATATTTCTTGTGATATTTTGGTGAAGAATTGACTTCCTTTTGCCCTTCTCCAAAGAGTCTGCCTGAGGCTAAAGTGAACAGATTTTAATTAATTTGATTGACAGGGGAAGTCTCAAAACATCTTACTATAGATTCTGTCATGTGGTTA
>JAQHUG010000129.1:954469-965497 GCA_028555095.1 Dicrostonyx torquatus
GACATTGTCTGAGAGAATTTGTACTGTTGAATGTGTTAATCGGACTCTGTCGAAGGGTGATGATAGATTGACTGATAGAATGTCTCTCCAGGAAGGTGGTAAGGACACCATATAGGGTTGGGTCAGGGTTCTGCACTTGTCTTTACAAGAAAATATACATCTTCAAAAATTCAAGAAACTCTGGATTTTGGATGCTGACAAAAGAAAAATAACTATCCAATAAGGATCATCGAGAAAAATGAATATGAATTATGAGGACAGGTGATCAAAACATATAAATTTAAATATATATGTATATATGAATATGCAGAGATGGTTTTGGAGTTGGAAAATGGCTCTGTCCTTCTCTAAATCCACGTGTGTTATTAAAAGGAACATTCAGAGTTTCTTTTTCATGTCAGGAGCCATCTGATATGGGACAGAAGGAAGACTTCAGGAAAAAAACTAACTTTCTCCATGCCTATTTTGTCTATATCATATTCTTCATTGAATGTATGTCTATATAAATAATGTTTAAGTTTTCCACCATGAACAATAAAGTTTCCTACAGGTACTTTTCCTGCAATAATCTTTGAAGTTTCCTGGAAAAAGGCAGGGCTCCACAGGAACAACTTCACCTGGTTGAGATGACATCATGATGTTGATAGTGCTGCTACAAGACCTGTTTCGGGGTTCCAGCTGCTGAAATGGTGCACCTTCTCATGACATTCTGGCCAGAACTCAAAATAAGGACTTTGGAAAACGCCCTATCAACTGCTCAGAAACTGTTTGCAAACATACTAAAGAGTAATCTTAAAACATAACCATCACTTTACGTTTGCAGGATCCCATAAAGAGAACATCACCCCCACGACAGCAGGAAGCAATTCTAGAAGATGATGTCCCCTCTCCAAAATAATTCATCCTCAGGGTTGGGAACACCCTTTCGAGGTTGTTGATTATTATTTGTATAAGGAAGAGGATTGAGGTGGACACTATGTAGGTACAAAAGTTAAAAAAAAGGAATAATAATAGTGAGTAATAGAGTAAATTCTTGTGAGCTATTGTTTATGGATAATTTACATTGGTATAGTTTTTTGTATATTGATACATGCTCAAATTATATTTGTTATCTCTCTTTACAATATTTGTACACCTATTCAAACTTATTCTGTCAGACTGTATACATTCTGTTTAGGACATTTTGTGTATTGATACAACTTTTAGGATATATTTTCATATTGCATTATATATTATTCTTACCTCTGATAAAGCTACCTATACATTGTTTACATTTTGAAGTCATTTGTTGCACAGCTGTTTACAGGTTTTTAAATATTCTGGCATGAAGTCTTAGTATTTAAGTTATACAGGTATTAAATATTGTAGTTCAATAGTTGTTCATGTTTCTTATACATATTGTCAGATTAATTAAGTTCTTTGATACATAGAGATTGTATTATGCCTAGATAGGTAATCTTTAACCACTTCAAAGATCTATAGAACATGCCATTTAAATAACTTAGGGTTCTGTTGACATGAGACATGATTGCTCCTGACAGCACCCATTTATTCCCGAGAGAATGTTGAATACCAAAGACACTCCACTCGGAGTTTGTTTCTTCTTGGCACAGTTGGCCTTTGGGCAAGAAATTGCCTATGCCTCAACCACTGACAAAGGACATGGTCTCTGGACTGGATAAGAAGGACACAAGCAAAAGGACTGCCCAACTATGCCAAGGCAGGATAAGATGATTCAAAAAAATTCTCTGCCTCTGAAAATGGTTTGTCAGCTGCACTAGGCCTTAACCAAAGTTGGTTGCTTCAATGCAAATGAGACTTTGGGTGATTGATCAGATAGCCAATTCTCTCTGTCACATATTGCTCGACTTAAGTAGAATTATCTCCGTTCTCTGGCCTTCGAGGGGGTTAAAGATTAGCTAGTCATAGTTACCTTCCTCTTATGACTTAGCCAAGTCTATTTCTGATGCAAGACTTAGATTCTTTGTAATAAAATGTTTACTAAAACATTTATCATATGTTCCTTGCGTAATACTGTTTATGCTGTTTGTAATTTTATACTTGTTATCTGTTCCTTTTGTATATAGTTTTGTATTGGGTTTGGATCACTCTTGTTTAGACAAAAGTCCCCTTTTTTTTTTTTAACCAAGTATCTTTAAGAAGTGGGACCAACTTAGGGTGTGGTTTTCTGGGACCTGGAGAAAAATGGCATGCAACCCAAGTGTGCTCTCTCTGTGCGGGGTTCCCTCGCGGCACAGCTGAGCTTGGACTTCTCATTCCTGTTTCATGAGTTTTCCCTGTTGTAATTAGGGGAGAGGTGTGCGGGTTGTATTCCCCAGCCGCCGCTGGTCGCCTGTACCCGAAATAACCACATGAAAAACTGGATTCATTTAAATACTGCCTTGCCCGTTATCTCTAGCCTTTTCCCGGCTAGCCCTCACCTCATAAACTAACCGATTATTAAAGTCTGTATGTCACCACGAGGTGGGTGACTTATCGGATGGTTCTACGGTACTTCCCTCTGCAGCAGGGGCCTCATGGCAACTGGCTCACTTCCTTCTCTTTTCCCAGAACTTCCATTCTGTCTACTCCGCCCACCTAAGGGCTGACCTATCTTACAAGCCAGGCAGCTCTTTATTCAACCAATAAGAGTAATACAAAATACAGGAGAACACTCCCACATCATTTCCCCTTATAATAAATAAAAGTATAATTGTCTTATCTCTTAGCTAGCCTAGTCATTTCCAAAATCAAGTTAACTTCTACACCTTGAGGAGGAGTTTTGTTATCCAAACCACACCATTCAGCTCTGGGCTTTACACAGAGCCTGGAATGCAAACAAAACCCACAGAAAAGTTGTTTCCCAGATTTTGAACATTAAAATGAGAATGCCTTCCGGTCAGCTCTCCCATGAAGTCTGACTGTTAATCCTGCTTCCTTCCCATGGCCATGTTAGAGCCTCACAGTAGAAGGGTAGGAAGTCACTCTTTTTATCTTCCTCCCAAACACTGACTCACTGCAATAGCTCCTTTCAGAACCCTCCCAGAATTAGTCTTTAAGACAATTTATTAAGTACAGAGAAGTGGCAGGAGTTAGAAATAAAGTACCCACCATTAATTAAGGTTTCTATATTAGTTCCAAATATGTTAGAATCTTAAAATGCTAAAGAGAACCGAGACCTCAGTGGTAAGGTACTGCTCACATATTCACAAAGTCCTGGTTCAGTTCCAGAAACAGAAGTAAAAACAATAATTCTGGAGAAATACAGTTCAAATTACCTTTGAACATTTTTTTTGCCTAAATAAGGTAACTGTGTTGTGGTTGCAATTCAGTTATAGGAAGAGACGTTGTAGATCACTAATTATCTGGTGATTCTTAACATATGTTATGCACAACTCATTAGGCAAATCAATTTCTTTGACTAGTCTTCTATGGATAATAAGGAAAAAAACTAATAGAAATGAGATTTTATTAGAAATTTCATGGTGACTTTTAAAGAATTGCTCTATTTACCTTCTTCTGGGCTGTGGTGTGCAGACATCAATGCTGAGTGTTCTATATGCATGTTAGAGTCTCTGGCATGGTTGATTCTTTTCAACTGCAACGTGCTAAATAAAAAGTCATTCTTCTAGAGTATTTAGTAATTGCAACACTAAAGGCAGCATGTTATGTATTCATTTTTCAAGCTTAGCTTTAAAATTTTATTGTTCTTTGGTTTGAAATTTTATTTATATACAAATAGACTATTTAGGCTCTTTAAGTTTAAAAATTGAAGTTTTTATTATGTTCCAATTATAGATATATTAAGAAAATTATTTTCTGGCTCACATAGTGAATTCATATTCCTAAGATATATAGGTGTGATTAAAAGCACTTCCCTACTCCAGGTAACATGATGGCTCTCAAAAGTGATATTTATGGCTGGCAATATGTGTGCTCATTATTCTCTGTCTTAACTAGCGTTGTCTTAGTGGAGAAAGCTACTGTTAAAGCAGTAAGGATAGAACATGCAATAAAAATTAAAAATAAATCCAGGAAATGAAAGTTCACACATTCTGCCATAACAGCAATTGGTATGACTCACGGACATGATAATACAGGGGGAAAGAGGAGAAAATAATCAGCACTATTTAACTATGAAGAGAATAAATGCCAGGACTAGGAAAATTCTGCTAAGACGCTGTGATTGGCACCTTTAATTTCTAATGTGGGCTTTCCTACACACTCAACACTTAACCAACTCTGAATAACCTGTTACCTACACACAATTATTGGCACTGGGTTAGTATTAACTTCATATTAATTTACATTTGGGTGGAAAAGAGCTTTCCCATTAAGCGAATGTTACTTTAAGAGAAATTTCTTTAAATTATCTTAGCCCTCCACCTATGAAAATAACCTGAAACTTATTTCTTATTTTAAAGGTTAAAGTTTCCTGTGAAATTTTTTAGTATCAAATTCAGTGATACCCAATTTGACCATGGCTACTTGCTCAGATTAGTGGTTGACCTCCATCCCCTTCCATACATCCCTCCCTTTTTGAAAATCTAAAGTATAGCCTTAGAAAAAAGTGACAACATCAAAACATCCTCCAGCTCTTTTAGGCAATCTATGATCTTCAGTATGCACACGGCAAATCAGAGGCCTCACTTCCAAAGAGTTACATCACAATTGGCTTCCCCAAATAATTGAATACACAGATACTCTAAGTAGGAATGCTTTTATTTTCTTGAGTTGAGTATAAGCTCTTGTAGCTAAATGCCTCTTACATAAGAAGCATAAATATTTCAACTTTGAAAAAAAAATGCTCCTAGGAACTTTTTCTTCCACCTTTCCCTTTGCTCGTGTGTTTGCAGTGCTACTCAGACCACTCAGTGGTGGCTTCCACCTACTCGGTGGCTTACTCTGTGGGAGCTGCTGACCAGTCTTCAGTAAGAAACTGCTGGATGGACACAGGGCACCTCACACTCTCAGACCAATCTTCCCCCTCCAGGTAAGTAGCAGTGAACACGGGAGCTGGCACTGTTCAATCACCCTGGGATTCCTCTTTAGTCACAACCTTCTATGCAACAGCCTGCTCCTCCTCAATCTTCAGGTCTTTGTAGAAGTAGAGAACAGATATAACTGTCCATGGCTGCTCATTGGAAAACTTCCTGAGCCAGCTTCCACCGCAATATATTCACCAAGTGAGCTCCCTTGTTTGGAGGATGGCAATGTCCACATAGCATAGAGGACAGTCTATGTTACACAAAACAATGGTGGCATGTTGACATAAAACATCTTATGTGAGGGGCTGGTGAAGTCCTGAGATCAGTCATCACTAGAACCTATGGCTGTATGGAGGCTGCTTGGACTTGGTTAGCAAAGGTCCCAAGCAAGAAGCAGCCAGCACTTGGATTTTTCTACAATAGCAGCAGCAGAATTAGTAAGGCTCACTGACCAGTGTTCCCAGAAGAGATGACTCTGACATCAGCAGTGTTCTTAATGACATTAAAACAATGCCATATGGACTAACCAATTTTAAAGCAAGCGTAAATAACAAAGTTTAAAGTGTTAATTTTATAAATGAATTTTTTAAGATACAAAAGAGATAATTATTTTCTCCAGTAAATGGATTGAGTTCTTTACAAATGGGAGCATATTCCATTAAAGTTTTGACCATATTTTGACTTATTTTTGCTTATTAATACATTCTCCTTCCTGGGCATATGTGATGATTAGCTTGGTTGTCGATTTGACACATCTGGGAAGAGGGAACATCAGCTGAAATATTGCCTCCCTCAGATTGACTTGTAGGCATTTACTTGATTCTTAATTATGTAGGAGGCCCAGCCCACTATGGGTAGAACCAGTCTTAGGCAGCTGAGCTTAAGCTGTATAAAAAAGGTAGTTGAGTGTGTGCCTGGATGCAAGCCAGCAAGCAGCATCCCTCAATAGACTCTGCTTCAGTTCTTGCTCCAGCTTCCCTGAATGATGAAGATAACCTGTAAGCCAAATAATACTCTGCCTCCAGTTGCTTTTGGTCAAGCTCTATCACAACAACAGAGAATCAAACTGGAACTGCATAAGACAGTGTGTCTGCTGTCAGCTTTCTCAATATTGCTCTTGCTTAAGCACTTCCTGGTGCGTATAAATATATTAGGTTTCCAGGATATTGATTTGCAATACTTAAATTTTGACTATTCCTTACTTTTTTTTGACTTGGATGTAAGTCCCACATTGTAATCATTTCTCTTTATTTCCTCTCTGCATTTTAGCCTCTATTATTTAACTCATTATAGTTTCTGTTTTATAAAATTCAAGTTTTCAATATTCTTAATATTATACAACTTGTTAGTTGTTTGCTGAAGTACTGGTGTTTTTCTGTTGAAATTTTAAGTATGTTAAAATTCTGTCTATTTGTCACAAACCTTACAGGTTGACCACCTTACTCACTTGTTCACTTGTGCTGTCTGTGAAGACTGACCGTCACCACTGTGCCAGGCAATGACTTGAGCTCTGACAGTTTTCACCTTAACATGACAGAGAAAAATTAGATATCATAGAGATCACATCCTGATGTGGTATTGAAGATAGAAAGACTCTTTGTAGCAGGAACAGATGAAGCAGAGGACCACGGTAAAGTCTGATGATAAGCAAATATGTGTTTAGTGCATTCAAGGAGAGGCTTTCTTGACGATGCCATAAACCAAGGGTGTGTGTTGAGTGCTTGGATCTTCAGTTGTCTGTTGGTGATGGAAGGTCAGGGCTTCTGAGCAGTGAGTCTTGGATTATCTCCTTGATTTTCTTCCTTCATGCTAGTACTCATGATCATCAGCCTTGTTCTGATAAGCTACAAATGTTGGTTCCCAGTAATGGTGACTTTGACTGAGTTCATGATCCTTCTCTTGTGAAAGAGCCACTCACCCTGTTGAACATTTAACAACAGTGTCACAAGGTTGCTAAAGCTTTAAAATCGAGGCTTTGACAATAGTTTGTGTGATTTCTAGTCAGTTTACTTCTAGTTGAATTTCTGTCCCTCCTATAATTAGGTTTGAAAGAATTACTGCCTGTCACAGAATTCAAGAGACTAAACTCATATGTTTGGGGTCAGTGGACCTAAATTGAGACACAAAGATGGGACTTCCTCAGCTACTCCTCCATCACTGCCACAGACTCATAAAACTGAACCAGTGGTGGTAATCAGCAGCTTCCCCATAGCTACTCTAAATTATTTTGTGTCTGCTGAGTTTTCACAAGTACAGAGTGAACAGATAGACTTTCTTACTGAGTTTGAAATAGGTAACATTTTTATTTTTCTTTGAACATTTGTGTCTCTTTCTAAGCCTTTGGTTTGGAAGGAAGGTGTGTAATGTTCTCGTTCTGAAAATTCCTAATTTGTTGAAATTCTCTCTTCTTGGTGTTCTTTGTTGTGTATTTGAAATAACTGTTGATTGCTTTTACTTAATGCATGAAGTTTCCATTTTTTTAATCAGGAGATATATAACATGACTATATTGTTGCAATTTTACAAAAAGTATCAGCAATTGTTATATGTTGTTTTTATAGACTTTGAAAGAAACAAGCTGCATAAACTTTGCATAATTAATATTTGTTGCAGTGTTCCTTCGTGTGTCATCAGCACTGAATAAGAGGTAAGAGAGGGTGGATACAGTAATCAGAACATATTGTGTGCATATTTGAATTGCTGAAGAACAAAATTAATAAATAAGATTTCCTATATATTTTTCTCACAAGTTGGCACATCTAACACACAAATATTTAAGTGAGCATGCAAATTTTCATAATCAAACATGTCTATTAATGCAGTATGTAAAATGGAAAAATGCAAACATCATGGAAAAGATGGTATTCCTCCTTTGTTCTCCACTGAGTGCTCTCGTACCTTGTAAAAATTCTTTCTCTTGTGTTGGTGTGGTTATTTCAAATTTTTCTGTAGCAATTGTTTGTTACAACTATTTCTCACCAATGATACTCTTTTGTGACAATTGGAACTGCAAGTCGTAACAATAGAAAGAAAGATATATTTCCCTCTACTTCGTTCCTTGCCAGGGGAATGGAGAAGTGGGCCTTTCCATATGTACATCTAGAAAACCTATCTAACATGACTACAAGCTGGACTATTATAGATGACAATCTATTAACCTATATTTCTTAATTATACATTACATTTTTAAATGAGCTGCATAAATACAATACCTTAATCAATAGCAAAAATATACATAAAACAAAATTGACCTAAAATTTGTATCAATAAACCAAGATTCATACTAGTGCAAATCTCTATAGCATAAATTTTTACCCTTGCTAAACACACTTACAGATTTAAGTGTTTTTTTCACATTTCTTGAGAAACTCAGCATCATAATTCTATATCTGGAAATATTTTATTTATCCCTTTCCAAACTACATTTTTTTACTTCTTTTATTTTCTTACTTCAGTGAGCAAAAATAATCTAATGCTTTCTTTGAAAGAGTAGACAATGCTACTGTATTCACAATCATAAAGAGAAAGCATTGTCTGTCAGCACTAAATAAGTTTTTAATTATAGGACTTGCAAAAAAAATTTGTTTACCCATAAAGAGGATCTCTTCTATTTTTAATTTGCTAAGCATTTTTTTCTCTCATTAGTGGGTATAAATTTTGCAAAATGCTTTTGTCCACATCAGTTAATTATGAAAATTGACTGATTTTCAAATATTCAATCAGCCTTGCATTCCTGGGATAGATAATAAATAATTGGTTGTGGCATATCGATTTCTATATGTTGTTGGATTTTTCCTAATAAACTTTTGGGGAATATTTTTAGTCTTGCTGTGTAATCTTTGTCTGACTTATGCCTAAATGATAAGAACATCATAACTGAGTTGGAAAGCATTTACTCTCTTTATATTTTTTATAAAATTATTTATAATAAATGAAATTATTCATTATGAAACTATTATTTTTATTACATTAGGCATTAATTATTTCTTAGAAGCTTTATAAGTCAACTGCAAAAACTATCTTACCCTGGAGATTTCTATTTCAATAACTTTTAAATATTAAAAAGATATAGATTGTGATAAGGCAAGTTAGAATAGAAAACAAATTAGGTACAACCTTTGGACTCACCACAATAGAATAAATAATGGAGTATTTTCTCTGAATTTGTAAAATGCTAATGGACTAGACATTCTAATATAATTATTGCCTTATATTGTATATAGTATTACTTATGTATATAGTGTTTTGTAACATTTTTATTATTTTAGAAAAAAAGGAGGAAATGTGGTGATATTTTGTTTGTGATCTAACAAATAAAGCTTGCCTGGATATCAGAGTATGGAATGAGTCACTAGTTAGTCATAGAGTCCAGGCAGTGGTGGTGCACACCTTTAATTCCAGCATTCAAGAGACAGAGGCAGGAGGATCTCTGTGAGTACAAGTTCACCATTGGATATGCGACATTGTTCCAGTCTAAAAGAGAAACAGTGCTAGGCAATGGTGGGGCACACCTTTAATTCCAGTATTAGAGAGGCAGAGGCAGGAGGATCTCTGTGAGTACAAGTTCACCCTTGGATATGCGACATTGTTCCAGTCTAAAAGAGAAACAGTGCTAGGCAATGGTGGGGCACACCTTTAATCCCAGTACTAGGAAGGTGGAGACAGAAAGGGATATGGCTGGACAGAGAGAGAAATATAAGGTGGAAGGAGACTGGAGCTTATCACATTCAGAGGATTCAGTGAGGATTCATAGAGGCAGGATTTTGGCCCTTTTCAGCTGAAAAGTTAACAAGTTAAGAGGTGACTGTGGCTTGCTTCTTTGGTCTCTCTTGTCTTTCAACATTTACCCTAATATCTTATTCTCGGTTTTTATTATTAAGACCAATTGGAATTCATGCTACATCACTAGGTTCCAAGTTTTTAATTGGTGTAGTTGTAAGGGTCTGGGAGAAATGAGGACCACTCAATCTTTTTGGAACCAGTAGTCTCACATCTCTTCTATTTTTTTTTACTCCTGGACATTGTCCTGCTTGAGCAAAACTGCATCTTTTACAATGTTTACTCCATGATGAGATTCTACTCATCCTAAGGATCTCTTGAGCACGCAGCTTGGCAAAGGCAGATATAGGATTTGCAATATTTATTGTTTATCCACAATGTCCTATGCATATGTTATGTGTTGCTAATATAATTGCAATTATATATGCTATTGTATTGAGATTATTTCTTATGCTACTGTATGAGAAATTCAGTTTTGTTATAATTTTGAGAGAGGGTCTAGCTATGTAGCAATCCAAACTGGTCTGGAACTCACAACCTTCCTATCTCAGCTTTCTGAGTGCTTTGATTATGAGTGTTGACCACAACGCATGGCAAGAGAGACACAGGGTAAAGATTTCAGCTCTATTTGTTTTCATGCTTCTAATAACTAGCACGAAGACTGTGTCTAATGTTTCCTGAATATTCATTGCAATTAGCAGGACTTCACAGTGTTAGAATAATGCTTCATCTGTCCTTCTTCAGTAGACATTCTGTTGTATCAGTCCTGTGAGAGCAACCGTCCTCAACCCGCCTAATGCTGCAACTCTTTAACACAGTTCCTCATATTGTTGTAACCTTCAATCATAAAATTATTTTATTGCTACTTCAGAACTATAATATTGTTACTATTACAAATTGCAATGCACATATCTGATACACAGGATATCTGATATGTAGGCCCCGTGAAAGGGTTGTTTGACTCCCTCTAAGGGGTTGTGACCTACAGACTGAGAACTGCAGTGTTAAAAAGAATTCTGAGAATTAGATGTTTCACTATATAATTTTATAGGCAAGAGAATTGAGAATTTTAATTTCATGTTGTCACAAATTCTGGAACATGTCCTAATTTCTGAATCGGAGAAAATAAGGTCTTGTGTTTATATGTGGGAGAGTAGATACATACATACATACATACACTTTAAACTATTTTCCTCAAGAAGAATATATGAGAATCACACGAGTTAGAAAACTCATTTAATAGATCATTCCTTGACACACTT
>JAQHUG010000129.1:970253-983876 GCA_028555095.1 Dicrostonyx torquatus
AAAAAGGAAGCAGTTGGACTTGCAGAACAAAATAATGTTAATAAAATCTGAGCTACTCTAGAAATGTTATCTGGAAAGCATTAAAAACAAAAACGTGAGAGAAATTATTGTCTTTCTATTTCAACCACTCTGTATGCAAGATAACTACCTGGTTCCTGTCTAGAAATGGGCTAGTAGTTTTCAAATACTTTCTGGCAGAAATGATATATTACTGTGAGTCCATTAATAAAAGTAGATGAAGAGAATTTAATTTATGGTTATTTTATTAACATGTTACTTATAAGTAATTTCAGCAGGATTTGGATCCTGCATACACTTAGTCAAATGAAAGATTGGTCTCCACCTAGCTTGGTTGTAATGGGAGACTCATTGTCTCAAACTTGGAATATTAGCACTAGTAAGACTGAGACAGGAAGACCATGAATTTGAGGACATCCTGGCTATTCACAGAGTTCTGAGCCAGCCTGGACTTCATAGTGAAACCTTATTCTTAAAAACAAAACTAAGTAGGTAATAAATAAATTTCTCCACATACATAAAGCATGTGCAGTGCTGTCCTTTTGCCATAGGAAGAGGCCCTACAAATCATTATGCCAAATATCGTACAAGTGTGTCTAGATTTACACTGTGTTCTATCCAAATAAACTCAGCATACATTGAAAACATGTCAGTTCGAAGCATTTAGTATGTATATGCCCTCTGACCATTCCAGCCTAGGAGCACCGTGTGCTCTGTCACATAACCAACTGACCAGGTAACAAGGCTAGTCTTCCCAGGATGACCAGCATGTCCTAATACAGTGACCAGTAAAGTGTGTGCCAGTCACTGTTAGTGACACTGTCTGGGCTGGGGAAATGCACAGGTCTTTAATCCATAGATAGGTGGCTAAATGGCTTTGATATAATTCATATCTTGTCCAAACTTGCATGACTTTCACCAAACTATATGTTCCCTTACCATTACCATGTAATTATCTCTTTAATTCCTTCCACTCTTGGAACGTTTCCTAGACATCAACTACTATGTGACTTCCATGGTTTCTTTCTGCTGCTTGAGCAGGTCATGGCTTTGTTCCTTGATTAAGCATTCCCCAGAACAATATGATGAGATGCTCTGACTTATAATGTGTGTATATTTCAGAATGTGTAATTGTTTTCCTGAGTTTATGGAGATTGAAGAGCAGTAAATCTGATTGGGTCAAAATGAACAGTTCATTGAAAAAAAGGAATTCCTGTTCTAGGAGTGTGTGGTTGGATCTAATTCGCAGCACGTAGCAAATTTCTGCTCTTGTGTCTTTCCACCCTACATCCATAACAACTCACATACCTATGACCTCTCAACTGCCAGTGTTTTCTTCTGCACCTCACCTCAGTTACCTCTTCCTCTGACTGCACACTGGAATCTACAGTCATCAAAAATAGAGCCACTCTGAGATCTGAAATTGCAAGCATCCTGTCTAACCATATAGCTCTGTAATCTTAAGAGATTACTCTTCAACAAGCCTTCATGATACCATGGTTTTCTTGCCACTTCAGGCTCAGAGCAAACAAGTTAACACATCTTTAAAATGAGGAGCCACAATAAACATTTCCCTTCATCAGTAGACTCTTTTGTAATTAATTAATTATTTTTTAAAAAACTATTTTTTCTCACTTTACATACCAATCCCAGTTCCCATTCCTTTTTCTCCTTCCTCTCCCTCCACCTTCCCCTCATCCCACCCCCATGCACTCCTCAGAGAGGGTAAGGCTCCCCATGAGGAGTCAGCAAAGTCTAGCACGTTGCACACCCTTCCCTCCATTTCTATGCTGAGTAAGGTATCCCTCCAAAGAGAATGGGTTCCAAAAATCCAATACAAACAGTAGGGTAAATTCTGGTCTCACTGCCCGTGGTCCCACAGTCTACCCCATCAGACACCTGCTGCCCCATTTAGAGTGCCTAGTTTGGTCCTATACTGGTTCGCTTGCCGTCAGGCCAGAGTTGGTGGGTTCCCATTAGCTAAGGTAAGCTGTTTCAGTGGGTCTCCCCATCATGGCGTTGACCACTTTGTTCATATTCTCACTCATCCCTACCTTTGACAGGAGGACTTTGGGAGCTCAGCCCAATGCGCTGCTGTGGATCTCTGCACCAGCTTCCGTCAGTTGCTGGATGAAAGTTTCATGATGATGACTCGTTATTTAATTCCAGTAACAGAAAACTGACTAACACAGTTTAAAGTCATAGAGTCCGTGTTTTAGACTCAATAAAGATGAGAAATTAAAGAAACCATAGTACAGCAACAGGAAAAAATGGCAAATAGGAGGCTTATTTTTTTTTTAGATAATAATCCAGTATTCAGACCACAGTGACTAAGATGAAAGCTCCTAACCTGAGAGGAGAAGCTCCAGAGATCTCATCTAGGCTGGGTTTGCAGGTATAGTGCAGCTTCTTTCCTCTGGGGCTCCATCCTTCTGGTTTCTCTGCCATCTTGTGATCTCCCTTGTAGTTTCAATTTCATTCTCTCAGGTCTCAACATTGCCATTTTAGGGGCCGCTTTCAGGGATTCTGATCCTACAGCATTCTTCCTGGCCCCTCTAGCCATCCAGTATTTGAAAAATTCCAGAATCAGGGAACTTTTGCATTTTTGAGTTCTTGCAAAGCCAGCATAAAATGGTTTAACACTGATCTGCAATTAGCACAGAGTGGTTGGGTGGACCACGGGGCTGTGGGCACACCCTGATCGGGAATGTGGAACAATAAACTAGAATATGTTGGGTTTAAATCCTGTGAACACAAAGGCAAAGCAAGCATGGCCAAGATAAATGACTAAGAGAAAAATGAATTAAGAGGGGAAGATGACATTATTTCCCTTTGTGAGCAAAGGCAATATAGAGATTTTCTTGGGGAAACCTATACATTTTTATACAGGAAAGCATCGTGGGGAGTTGCGGGGGGAGGGACATTCCTGATCATATTCAGCTGAGGAGCACATTTCTGAGCATGCATCTCAGGTCACATATTTAGAAGGAGGGAGCACGCCTTTGTGAATGATATGCTTCAGACTATGAAGCATGTGGCTCAATGGTTAAAATGACCAATGTAGACACCTTTGGGTATGTAATTAAAGAAAAGGAAATTTTGTATGTGTGTTAATATATGAGTTTGACCCTAGAGGTGTCTGCATTGCTTAACAACTAATGTTAAGCAAAGTTATTCATCTCTAGGTGTCAGGAAATTAAAAAGGTAAAGTCCTGAAATCCCATAATCCTCTCTAGTGTATGTCCCCCTGAAAACCAAAGCTTCCAGGAAGCAACATTTCTTAAATATCTCTACCACTTCTCAATTGTGCCCAAATGGAGGACTAAGCCGTTAATACAGAGGTGTCTAATGGGTATGTGGGTGGAGTAGAATATTATGGCTTGAAACTAAAATGTCCTTTCAAAAATATGAATTATAATTACAGCAAATACTCATAGCTTACTTACCCCTTTCTCTTTCTGGCTCATTGTAACCTGGCTGTAGAGGAAACTAATTATTTTCCCTAAGAGCCTGCACCCTACAAAGTGAATACTTTCAGAGAAACTACATAGCACTTATTTGACTTTAAATTCATAATTACAAACTGCAAATGGAGCCCTGATTCTCACATCAGTTCTGTGTTTTCCCTTGAAATTTACTGCTCACTCGCGAATCTCGTCCCCTCACACCTTGTCCTGTCTGGACCATCTGCTCTTGTTTTCCCTTGCTATGGTAGACAAAGCATTTTTCTTCTTTCTTTGAATGTTAGGCTCTGTGGCACTTATCTAAAGACTGGGTCTTCAAATCTCTCATCTTTCTCTGCTTCAGACAGGCAGCTCAGTGTTCTGCCAACAATCTTCCTTCCTGCACTACCATTTCCTCTTTCCTACTCTGTAACTTCCTGCCAGCATAAAAGTCATGGGATTGTCCCAATTTTGTTAAATTCTTCCAACATCATGTGTATGTCTCCCAGTTTCCACTTATTTCTTGCCTTTCTACCACAAAGTTTTTGGAAAAGGTCTTCAGCGCTCTCCATTTCTACATACCATAGTTGTTCTCAAATGCTACAGATTTCCTGAAGTATCTCATGAGACTTTGAAGTCTTTCTACATAGTTGAACACTCTCTTTGAATGAACACTTCCTCAATTTTTACACTGCTGTGTTCTAATAGTTTTCTCCCAAAGCTTTTTAGCTTCTTTTTCTGTGATTACCGCATTCTGTATGGAGGTATGGGAGGAATGATCTGCTTACATAATTTATAGCTATTCTATAATATAACATGAAATGATGCAGTTACACTTTTCTCAAGATTCCTGCACACACACACACACACACACGCACACACACACACACACACACACACATACACACCTGATAGCATCAGTTGTCAATTTGGAAACCTCATAGTTCTCATTGATAGTTTATGCCGTGTTAACTTCTTGACCAGTTCATTCTCATTCTCCTGGCTCCCTATCAGGTTCAATATCACAACTTCTGCCCTGGTGGGATAAGCATCCCTACCTCCAGTCTTGTTAGAATTTTCTCCCAATTTGTCATCATAGAGTCCTTTTCATTCTTACAGTTACTCACTAAACTTTTGCCTGATCATAATTAATAATGTGCTCTGGGTTATGAGCAGGTTGGAGAGGAGCCATAACTTCACTCAGGAAACATTCACTCTTCCATGAGTCTTAGAAAGCAGCTGCGGTGTGTACTGACTTTGAAGTCTGTTGCTTGTCCATCTGTGCACATTCCTTTTGTGTCAAGGTCTCCTTGCTTCATTGCTGCACTTCAGGTATGCCAGTCTTCTGAGAGTTGTGTGCATGATAAGTTCTTACTGGTACAGGCTCTGCTTTTTCCTTTTCCTGTGGAGCCATTGTTCCCAGCACACCTTGAAATCTGGCTTCTTCTATTCTATGCTAAAGTTTAAATATCATCTCTAAAGATAACGTCTTTGTATTTATTGACTTCTATGTATAAGCAAATTCCCATCAGCCATCACTGAGTGCATGCAACTTCTGTGGTATTTACTGCTTAATAGAAGCAACTATTGCAGATATTCTCTGAGTTCAAAGTGATTTCTTTGAAGACTTGCTACCGGATAGGAAACTTTACAGACAGCTTTTTAAATAAGAAGTTCAATAAAGTTATTCAAGGTGATAATTAATGTGAGGCATTTAATTCCAGTCATTTATGACATAGTCAAGTTACAGCTTGTGTCTAGTTGGGAAACGGTAACAGAATCTAATCTGTGAGGTGGTTTACTCACTGCCGTGAGATGTTGCACTGTGGGCTTATCTATTAATTACACTTTCTCACTTCAGATTGACTGCTGCTGAGAACCCCAGGCAGATGGGGTTAAAGCCAATGTAGATTATAATCTTTCCATAACCACTGATGACACCAAGTGGATAATCAAGTGTGTATTCTGCACAAATCAGTAAAAAAAATCAGTCTTATTGATAGCAAGTGTTACAGACTGATTATATATATAATATATATATTTCTACTATGTTAATAGCAATTAAATGCCTGCCTTGTTTTTTTTTTTTTTGGTTTTTCGAGACAGGGTTTCTCTGTGGCTTTGGAGCCTGTCCTGGAACTAGCTCTTGTAGACCAGGCTGGTCTCGAACTCACAGAGATACGCCTGCCTCTGCCTCCCGAGTGCTGGGATTAAAGGCGTGCGCCACCACCGCCCGGCCTGCCTTGCTTTTATAACAGGCTTTATAACTTGGTTGAAAAAACTTATCTAAAGGTAAAACTGGACTCAGCAAGACAACAATTTTATATTTATTGTTTTTCAAAGAAACAGCCATTAAAATGTGTAAACAACATGGAAATTAACGCTTCAAGTGTCATTCAAGTGAATGAGAGTATTTTAGACAATCAGTTTAGTTCTATATTCTTCAATAGGGCAAAAAATACTTGGAATTACCTATTCCAATTGCAGTTCGATATAAGTTAACCCTAAGTTTTAAGAGTCCTAGAAACTTGGTGTGCTTTTTCCTCAGCTTCCCTCATATTTTTACCCCCTACAGAGTCTCATCTCATTGACAGGAATTCTATAAACTTTATTCTTTATTTTCTGTGGCCATATACTAACAAACTTACAGCGTATTGTATCTCCATACATTTTAATACTTTCAAGTTCAACTCAAGACATATTTTTACAAGCTAATGTGAAAAGCTACCTCTATAATTTGATTTTTATTTTTGATAGATAAATATCAAATAACCCACCATCTTAAATTATATAATATGAATTTAACTGGAGTATAAGAGCATTAACTCAAATGTAAGAATGTATTGTGATTATTTTTGATTCTTTGTTTATTTTTGAGACAAAGTTTCTTTGTGTAGCCCTTGCTGTCCTGGAACTCACTTTTGTAGATCCTACTAGACTCAAACTTGTAGCACAAACAATAAAAGTCCAAAGGCAGATACTGAGATTTAACCTGAAGGTTAGACAAATAAACCAACCAAGTAACTAGAGAGCTCTTAGCTCTATGAAGTCTTCAGACTGAAAGAGTGAATTCCTGTCTCATCCAGCTTTATATTCCTCTCTAGAGATGGATTAAATATATGCACCACCACTTCCTGGCCTCTATGGCTAATTAGTGGGCTGCCAGGATTAAAGGTGTGCACCACCACTATCTGGCTTCTGTGATTAACTAGTGGACTGCCAGGATTAAAGGTATGTGCCACCACTGCCTGATTGATGTGGGATGTTTTTCTGTATATGTCATGCTTTTATTAGTTAATGAATAAAGTTGTTTCAGCAAAAGGCTTAGCACAGTAAAGGCAAGCAGGAAATTAGAACAGAGAGAGAAAGAGAGAGAGATAGAGAGAGAAGGCAGAGTCAAAGAAACTCCATATAACTGCCAAAGAAGAAGGACCCAGACGTTTTCCAGTAAACCACAGGTGTGTAGCAATACATAGATTATCATAAATGGATTAATTTAAGATTTAAGCACTAGCTAGAAATATGTCTAAGCTATTGGCCAAACAGTGTTGTAACTAATATAGTTTCTGTGTGTTTATTTGTGTCTGGAGGGTGGGGAAGGAAAGAACAGTCTCCACTTACACATGACCTGTATGGCTGA
Organism: Dicrostonyx torquatus; assembly: GCA_028555095.1. Taxonomy (NCBI): domain Eukaryota; kingdom Metazoa; phylum Chordata; class Mammalia; order Rodentia; family Cricetidae; genus Dicrostonyx; species Dicrostonyx torquatus. The sequence goes on from JAQHUG010000129.1 coordinate 977,355, forward strand.
CTAGTGTGGCTGTTTTGTGTTCTGATCTTCAGGCAAATTTTATTTATTAAAATACAAATGAAATATCACTACACTAACTCACAAAGATCCACCTGCTTCTGTCTTCCAAGTGTTGGAATTAAAGGTATGTGCCACAACTGCCTTGAAACTTGTTTTATTCTTTTATGAATATAGTAATACAGTATAAATTAATTTAAAATTCATGTGGGATATATAATACCACAAGTATTTTAAAAAATAAACCCAAATTCCAATTATCCTTTTGTATATTGATTCATTCATTGATCCTCACATTGTCTAGTGAATTCTGAGCTTTGAACCAAATACAGAAACTATACACAATGTTATGAAAGTAATCATGTCAGTGTTTAAAGATGGTCATAAATTCTTTGTCATTCTCTCTATGGAATGTGTAATGTGGACTAAATGCCTGCTTTCACAGATAAAATAATAGGGATCAATAATTGTATTGATTTATGGGCACATGCCTTAAATAACCCAGCCACCAAATCAATTCTTTCTTTTTTTTGGCCTTCTTACCATCTAATTCTATTGAGACTTGGTTCCATGATCTGCAGATAAACTTAACATCTACCAGGAAAGGTAAGTAGAACTATAGACCAGTATGTGAGCTGCAGTCACTACACAGGCTTTAAAGTAGCTCACAGTCAATCCTGACATCTGATACTTGGTGGGTAGTTTTAAGTGCCAGTTACCACTACCTAAAACCACCTGAAAATGGAGACTTGGTTGAGGAATTATGTAAAACAGTATGGCCTATAGATATGTTTCTGGGCAGTTGTCTTGACTTAATTGGCATAGCCTACTGTGGATGACACCATTCCTTATGCCAGGCCCTGAATGATATAAAAGTGAGGAAGAATAGCTGTGAGAGAAAGAAGGAAGCATAGTGTGTTCATTTTTCCCTGTTCTTGACCATGGATAGGGTATGACCAACTGTTTCAAGATCTTGCCTCTGTGTCCTTGCTACAGTGATAGACTATATCTTGGAAGTGTGATCTAAGAAAAACCCTTCCTCCTCTATGTACTTTTTATCAGGGAACTTATCACAGTAACTAGGACATTATATTAATCACCCTCTGTTTCTGTCCTATACTGACCTAGGCTGAACTATATAATATTAGGATCTAATATATATACCAGTAAGTGATGTCTTTGAATAAGCATTAATGGTCGTTGCAACTTCTTACTGCTCTCAGAACACTGAGAAACACTTCATGAAGCCACTCAAGCAGCCTTGTGGAAAGACCCACAAGTGAGAAGTTGAAGTCTCTAGCCAAAAGCCTGTACTAGTTAGCTGTTCACATGAGTGTGCCATCTTAAAAGTTGATTGTCTAGATTCAGTTGAATTTTGGGGTGATTACAACCCCCATGGCTTGACTGGTATCCCTGACAGAACCCAAGAAGGATAACCCAGCTGAGTCTCCCTCAATTGCTTGTCCACAGAAACTACATGCAAAAAAATATGTTTATCCTATTTTTAGTTGCTAAATTTGAACTAAATTGTTCTGTGTTGATAGATAATGAATGCACAGGCATCAAGAAACCATCTTAGAAGTGAAATTTCCAGCCTCCAAACTGCCATTTAGAACTAAGACAAGTTGTCAATGGCTCTGACCAGAACAGCAACTTTGTACACATAAAAAAGGTTATTCTTTTGAGCAACAAATTGTGAAAGAATTTGTTTTGTAACAGTCAATAATGATCAAGTGGTGAGTTTACAGAGGCTTAAAGTACATTTATAATAGTGTTAAAAATGAGATTAGAAACCCTGCAGTTGTCACAAAGAGGAGGATCTGACCTAGACACCTGAGCCCTTATGGAGAGGAAATTGCTTTTATTCTGGCATACTGTAATATGACATATTCTTTGTATAGTATCTAACTTTTGACCTTTATTATCTTTTCAAATCCAACTTTATAACTTTATATAAATCCTGTATGATAACTATGTTTACCCAAATAAGATTCTGTAAAAATTTTTCATTATTATTGTCCTACAAAAATAAGGACATCATTTGACAGGAACAAAGACATTTAATATCTAATGCAATAAAGATTTGTATTTTAGATTAAATTAATTGCTATTTCTGGGAAGGAAATGTTTCATTATTACAGTTTATTCTGATACAGAATGTTTATTTTCAAAGTTCTTTTTAAATTCTTGGGGTCTTTTATGAAATTCTTATCCTCCTGCTGACCTTCCTGGGCCAGGTTGCTCGGTTTATAGAGGTCAGTACAAGGCAAACACTTCAAGCAGTTAGTTTCTACGTTTGCTGAGATCTCAAAGATCCTATTAGGTCCCAAGAACATCCAGTTATTCCTCTGGGAAAGAGAGTATTCAATATTTTCTGGTCAGAGACAACGTGGATGCGCAAACAAATATGTCCTACGGATACCATTTTCATCAAATTCAGAGGGAAACAAATATGAAATTCTCAGATTTGTCAAGCACAGGTTAACATCAAATATTCTTTTAAAACTGAATCTCTTTCAGTGACAACTTTAGTTGTGTTCAGGGCAGAGTTGCCTGGATTCTCTCAGGGTATGGTTCATTAGATCATAAGTAGGTGGTTCTAACTCTCTCAGTTAATAGTTAATGTTCTGTGCTATTGTGGCATACAACAGAGGAGTCCTTTCAGTTCAGTCAATCAAATGTGATTTTCATCCTCAACCACCTTAACTGTATTTTCCCTGTTGTTTAAACCCTTTAGTCTTGTGTTCTTGAGAACCTATACATTTTGTGAGGGTTTCCTTTTGTTTTCATTTCTTTCATCATCTGGGTTAAATATTCCTTCTCACTGAGTTCCCAGACTAAGCAATTTTATTTCATCTGATTGACTTTCATGTGTTTCTTCTTTGTATGGACTCCCCTGTCCATGCAGTTTATTAGGAGGGTCACGCTGACACTGGATTAACAGAAACTCCCTGAAAGAACTCAAGTATGAAGCATTCATATCCTCAGTTGTGGGTCTGTAATACTAATTTTATATGGTCAGGGTCTGCCTACTCAGTCATAGTCTGTAAAGGTTGTGATGGCAGGAGCTTTATTTCAGCCTTCTGAGAAAAAGAGGGAGAAGTCAGAATGTGCTGCTAACCCATAAAGACCCAGCCACTACACATATCACTTTCATTTACAGTATACATCATGATCTGGCTGCAAAAGAGATTCAGAAATGACTACATTTGGCATTCTAAAACTTGGAGGTTTAACTACCAATCAGAAAGAAGAAAAGAATAACGGCAGAAGTTATTCAATTTCATGGCAGCAAAAAAGTAGGATTGTGATATCATGTGTGTAATTATGTTTTCTAGGGGAGGTCTAGTACATAGTTGATACTGAATGAAAGTTTTTGGAAAACGATTGGATAAAATTATTGTTTTTCTTCCTTGTGAAACAGATTTCTGAAACATTTAAGACTTTGTTTGTTGCTTTTCAAGACAGGGTTTCTCCATGTAGCTTTGGGGCCTGTTCTGGAGCTAGTTTTTGAAGACCAGTCTGGCCTTGAACTCACAGAGATCCACCCACTTTTGCCTCCTGAGTGCTGGGATTAAAGGCATGTACCACCACTGCTCGGTAACACTTAAGACTTTTAATAGCAGAGAACAAAGATCTACTTCAATTCTATGAGTCAACAAATAAAACAGTATAAATAGAATTTCCAAGTAGAAATTCGCATTACTTTGCATCTCTTGCATGGTATAGCCTGAGACTAACAGCGTAAAGTGCAAAATGGCTTGAGACTTTTGAAAGAAGGGCTGTGGTGGAGCATCAGTACTCAGAGAGCATGGCACATCCAGGATGAGCAAATACTAGGCATCAGCATGGCAGGAAAGCCCAAGGCCAACAGACCCAAGGGGAGAAAAAAAACGACACAGGTCATGTACAATGGCTACAGTTTTAAAAATATAGCCATTACCAAGAATATTTTAATGCCAGGCTGCCTTTCACCAGCATTATTTGCAGAACTTTGTAGCAGCAGCATTGATCATTTTGCTGCAAAGTCTCCAAAAATATGTGTATGTAATCTTACAGTAAAATGCCCTCATGCCCAGAAATATATTTTGATTTTTCTCTTTAAGCAGCATATGTTCTGGTGCATTAGGATTTTCTTTCATCCATGTCCATTTATTTTTCTTGAACTCCATTCTATCTGAAAAAGATTGTGGTACTTTGCTAAATTTTCCTGTGAGCAAATGATTTGGGACTTGTCAATCTATCCAGCACGATGACTAGAAAATATTTGACAGAAGACACAAAATGTACTCACCAGAAAGCTGAAAATACACAGCGGTGTTTTCTACTTGTCTCCGTAAAAGAGCATGACAAATTCATTGTTATCCTGACTTCACAGCTGTCAGATCTTCTACGTACAGTGGTCACACAGGAGCAATAGTTGTCATTAGCGGTAAGATTTGATATATTTACCAAAGCATCAAATATCATCAATTACTAAAATTAAAAGTCCATAATCCAAGTAGGACAAGGGGTATCAAAAGGCACATAATATGCCTACTGAACCACTTTGGCAATGTTTTGTTTAGGTGTCTACTGGGACAGGTAGATTCATGATTTTTTTATGTAATTCCAAATACTGGCCAATTTCGGGGGGGGGGCAACAGAAGAAGCCCTGTGTGTGTAAAGTCCTGAGTGAATTTGCACTATCGACATGGGCATGGCTATGTCAAAGACCCTAGCCTCAGGTCTATGAGAAAATGTCAAAGTCTTTGCTAGAGTAGATTTAGCTTTCCCTCCTGGTCCATGTGTAGCTACTAATAGTGTGTAATAGAAGATGTCCCCCCATGATATTTATGGCAAAAAAAACTACTCCGTCACAGAGACTGCTCCTATTGAGATCAGATGAAAACCTGCCTCCTTGACAACTGTATACCATTAAACTGGATTTCCTTGTTTATCTGTATTGATAGTCCCACATACCTGAACAGATAGATGTAATAACCCGGTATCTCAGTTCAACTGTACATAATAAACAAACCAAGCTCCCAGGATTCTGTGGTTTCTCCACCAAAGCTGGAACTACCAATCCCAACCATTTATGTGTTTCTGTGTGTCTGTATTTTGTTCACTTCCTCATTGCACCCAGTCAAGTCAATGCCTGGAAGCCATGTAAGGACATATCCAGTTGTCTGATTTTACAAATATGTACACCTCATTATAAAACAAAGCACAGTGAAAAAAAAAACCTCATAATTATGAAAGTGTAAGACTCAAGAGCTAAGTTCCCCAGGGAGACCACCATATGCCTAGCAGCATGCATAAGGTGAATATCTTCAGGATATTCATGGTGTATAGTAACGTGAAGTGGAAGAAAACAATATTGGTGTGGTTAGTGATGGAGTAGAATTCCACAGGGAGTTTCGGGGTCTCATGGAAATGCAGTAACTGAGAGCGGCTGACTCAGGGTTATAAATGCTTCAGTGTTTGCCATTTGACAGAAAGTAGGAGGCAGCACAGCACATTTTAGGAGCTGCTAAGAAACCATGAAGCAGGAATAAGTACTGGCTTTAGGAAGCCAGTAGTTTTCTGTGGTTGAGGTTTTGACTTGGGGCAATCGCAGCAAATTATGATGCTGATAAGGTAGGCAGCAGTCAGGTCCGAAAAGTTCCTAAACCTAAATGGGGCAGTCTTCTTATCCTGAAAATAACATGAAAGCAAAGAACATTTCTGCAGACTTTTGATAGCAGCGTGGAAAATAAGACTGGAACTAACTAGAACTAAATTCCTTTGGTTAAGAGCTATGGTTCTGTGACTCAGCTTTTGCTCCCCCAGGATTATTCCTACACATGTCGTAAGACAAAGATGTTAAGTGACACAGGAACAGATCATCACTGTTTCTACAACTGAGCACAAACAATGCAACTGTGAGCAATGTTGGCCTCCTGGGGCTCTTCTCCTTAGAACAGAGCTGGGCTGTTAAGGCACGTGGGGGATGGAAATGCAGGTTGTGCACATGGAGCCGTAGCAGAAAGGCATTTCCGAAGGCAAAGAGCTATCTATTCCTGCTAATTAAATCTAGTAAAGCCTCCTGACCTAGCCTCAGATGATGACGGCCAACTAATATCATTGTTTTCCATTATGTTGCCATTGATGTCACATACATGAACTCAGACAAAATTGATCTCTTAAACAGGAAAAAAAATATTCTCAACATATTTAATCGATATATATCTGAAAATAATAAAGCATGTTATAAAGACATTTAGAGAAAAAAAGCACTAAACGCAATTCCTATCTATTTTGATTAACTCATAGTCCATTCATTCTTTTGTTATTTATTTCAGAGATATGTTTTCGCTGTAGATTACTGCCTGCCTGGAACTTAGAATATACACCAGGCTGAACTTGAACTCACAAAAATCCAAAATCATGCCTGATATTTGGTTTCTGTTTTGTTCCTGTTTTTCTGCAAATGCTGGGGATCAAACTTAGATCCCTTTGTTAAGAGACAAACACTTCACTGATTGGGCTATCTCCTTTATC
>JAQHUG010000129.1:995989-1006828 GCA_028555095.1 Dicrostonyx torquatus
CACAATCCCAGAGAACTTAGACAACAATGAGGACACTAAGAGAGACTTGCATGGATCTAACCTACATGGAAAGTATGAAAAGACAAGATCTCCTAAGTAAATTGGGAGCATAGGGACCTTGAGGGAGGGTTGAAGGGAGAGGGGAGAGGCAGGGAGGAGAGCAGAGAAAAATGTAAAGCTCAATAAAAATTAATAAAAAAGAAGTATTTTTTAAAAATTAATAAACAGTATACATTGGGAATCTCCATGTAGGAATATAGTTAACATTATTTCGTGAAATTATTTTGGCTGAAACTCTTTTTAGAAACACAGCTTTATGAATTTTTTTTCTTCAGAATAAATTTGGACGGAAAACTTCACATAATCGATGGTCTGTTGTGAAGATTGTGGAAATCATCTTTATGTAACTTGCTCTGGATCTTTTCTTATTTTCTGAAATTAAGTTTTGATGTTTTTACTTAGATGAAAACTCCTTTAGTTGTGAAAAAAGGAAGAAAATGACATGTTATTGTTTCTTTGTTGCACGTGCGTGTCTTAATGCATAGTCTGGACACACCTGGGAAGTTCCTCCTTGGGAGATGAGAGTTGAGTAACACAACGAGGCTGAAATCATCATTTTAGTGGAGTAACATACCCTCGTGCAGGTTGGTGCCTCCTCATTCTTTTGTTTCTGGAAATCCCCATTGCTCATCTCTGACTCCCTTCCTGTGTCTAGCTGATTTCTCTGTATACCTGTCTAGATACAGTGAGATTAAAGCGCCCAGCCTTTCCAGAGAATTTCCAAGTAGCAGTGTCCACTGGCACTAAAATAATTGTATTTTATTAACTGGGAGTGCTACAAAGCCTTGCAGTATAGAACATGCCCTTCTGAAATCCAGTGAGCATATCAGAAGTGTTGTTGTTGACCAAATACAGGAAAAAATATGTTCACTGCTAAGTAGGAAACAATTATAATAATTTGAAGTATTTAAAGCGAAGTATTTGGAATCCATCATTTTCTTAACTCTCACGCACACTATCCAAAATACTATCCAAAATTAACTTTAAAGAAAATCAAACAATCCTAGAACTGTGGTTTGGTGAGATTTACAGCTCAAATCCTTGAAATCTGGAACCTCAGTCCATGACAGTCAACATTCTGTGTTATATTTTGGTAAGAATTAGAGATTTCTTTAGAAGCTGTATTGGATGTCTGCTGTAGATACTCTACCCATCTCATCTGAGTTCAGCATTTCATAGACAAACAAGTCAGCAGTTTATACCTTTCCATCCTGTCTTGCTGATTCAGACCATCCCAGATAGGAACTTACAAGGCTCTTGGAAAAAGTTTTCAGCCATTTCGTAGGCCTAGAGAGATGCAATAGTGATTTTACTTGTATAAATTACATCATTGTGTTTCTAATGGTATTGGTTCTAAAACCACATGAATGCCCTGATATACCAAACCCCTATTTACAAAGCCTTGTGCATCAGTATCCAGTGTTTGAAATGCCATTCAGGAAGCTGTGTCTCTCTAGTTAGTTAAGGTGATGTTGCCATCAAATTTCTGTGTGACAGGAGACAGTACTTATGGAAAATACGTGGTATTTGTCCAAGGTTAATTATTCCAATCATTTCTAGAAGTATTGCATATTTATAGACCAGCACTAAGAAGAAATGTAACTTCCCAAGGCTGGGATAGAAGGTATGCCTGCGTTTCAGCCTACATTCAGGCACAGTCACTCATCTTAATTTCCTCTTTCAGAATACTTACTGAGCTGTTATATTTAGACAAGGCAGTTATAACTGCTCCCCTGTGGTAGTTTATATAATTCATAGGAGATATATTCCATACCATTCATTTCCTCTACATATACCTGTTTTTACCAAACTTCCTGTAACTATATAACTATTTAAAGATATTTTGCTCTATAAATATGTTTTAATTTTTTAATTGAGAGACAATTTTCTGTCATTAAACTGTCAAGTGATGGTGATGTCTATTCAGACATTAACTATCTGTGATCTGTCACTAACCTAACAAAATCTGCAAAAAAATTTAAATGCCTAGTTGTTATTGTTCTCTTAATACCAATTGCTGGATTTTAAAATAATTACTCATTCTATATTTATTGCATGAATGCCTCAGGGCAAAAGCAAGTTTCTTCCAAAAATACCCTACTCTCTTAATGAAGGTGGTATTTTCTTGATGCCCCTTTTGTGTAGTCTTTCCAAAAATACATCCTATTACTTTTACATAGACAGGTATTAGAACATGTCAGAATAAAGTAGAAAAAAAGACAGCAATGAATATACCGTGGTGCACAGCAGTGGCATTAATTGTAGACTGTATTCCCAGATTATTACTTACAATGCAATGCACATACAGCAAAACACAGAAGTAGAATTCACTTAAGAATACTGAATTTGGACTTTATTTTGAAAGTAATAAATTTTTTAACGTTCTAATTTTCTGATGCTTAATAAAAATTCACAGACGACTGAAGAGAATAAGTGGTCAGAGAGAAACAGACACACATCTTTCGAGACATTGCTACTGTGGAACAGAGCGGTGAAACAGGAGCTCTTATGTATTTAGAGAACTAGGGGAAAGTGTGGAGACCAAAGGGGTCTGTTCTTAAGAAATAAACATAAAGAAATGTTCTGTGAGAATCCAGTGATGGAAATAGAAGCTTTTTGGATATGTTAAGGCACGTTAGGTCCTGCTAAACAGATAACAGACAATTGGATGATGGGCTGGTAAAGTTTGTAATTCAACAGTGAGGTTGTTGCAACCTCAACTGTTGCAATTCAACAGTGAGTGTATGCAACCATGAGCACACAAGACAGTGAAGGAGACATGATGAAAAGACTTAGGGCAATGCGACAGAGGTCCTAGAAAGATGGGGACAGAAGGAAGGAGAGTCACTAATATGGGGGTCTATACTGGCCAACTAGGTCAAGTCCGTGTGACTCAGACTCCCATGAATCCCAGGAGGAGGTGTGAGAATTGAGCTCTTTGGTGCCTAATAGTAAACATGCTTTTAAACACACAAAGAGAATTGAAAATTAAGAGCAGAGAAAAGACACACTGCTTCCAAAGAAATATCCCTGAGAATGACAACTGACTCATAAGGCAGTTTCTGTAAGCCAAGGACAGCAAGACACAGGGGGAAAAGACGGCATGCAACTGCCAATCAGAGTTTATACTTATCAAAGTTATCCCTTAGTCAAAGTGGCTGAATAGAATCATTTTTAAATAGAGATGAGGTGAGTTATTTTCACCAGTCATGCACTTCAAAAAACAGAGGTGCAATTTTAACAGTGAGAACATAATTGCAGATGGATTCAGAGGTACAAAAGCGAAAGAGCCTCAGAGAAGGTCAATAACAGAAAACTCGTTTGAGATTTTAGTATATTAATCAGGATGTTCTCTGGAGTCTGTAATAAATTCAATTGTTGAAACAGAAATAAATTAATGTAAAAAATTATTCACTAGGCAAAGAAGGTGAATAAAGAAGGTAAAAGAGGGCCTGAATTTCACATGTGCATCTAACAAAGAAATGCAAACACAAAACTTTTCTAGGCTGAAGAAGAATGGAAAATAGGAACCGAAGTCTCAAAAGACAGCTTCGCACACTTCCCAAAGCTGAAAAACAAGGCTACTCAGGCACATGTTGCCTCCAAGATGTAAGAAAATACTTGAGAATGAAAAGTTCATAACTGACATGTCTAACCCTTGTTGGAAAGTATGTATCGACCGGAGCTGGTCCTGAAAAAGCTACTAAGAAGGGAGAAAAGAGGGCTGGAGAGATGGCTCAGTGGTTAAGAGCATTGCCTGCTCTTCCAAAGGTCCTGAGTTCAATTCCCAGCAACCACATGGTGGCTCACAACCATCTGTAATGAGGTCTGGTGCCCTCTTCTGGCCTGCAGACATATACACAGACAGAATATTGTACACATAATAAATAAATAAAATATTTTAAAAAAAGAAGGGAGAAAAGAGTTCCTCCAGGACTTCCAAACAAACAGGACTGAGACTCTGAGAAAAGCCATTCTGGAAGAGAGCAGGACCGAAGGTGGTGAGAGCTGGTCTGCCATGTGACTTTGTCAGCATGCACCAAAGGAACAGGAAGGTCCACACACCGAGAAATAAAGCCTCTCTTCTCTGTGTTTCTCACCTATTATTCCTACAGCACCCTGCCTTCTCAGGTCTTACACTGTTCCAGGCCACAAGGAGCAATGTTCAGAGAGCAGCAGGATCCAGGGTGACAGAGCAGGTGAAGAGGAATGAGATCTATAAAAATGATAAGCAGATAAGGTCTCCACCGGAGTCCAGGACTCTGCATTATTTACTTGTTTTCATATAACTAATGATAGGCATAACTGCAACATATGTTTAAAATATAATAAAAGTTAGGAGTGAAGTAATGCATGATGGTTATAAGGATTTTATTTCACCTACAAAATTATACTGTAGTATAACATACCACATCAAAGATATTTATTATTGTCTCTGAGGAAACCATTAGAAGGGTTATAAAAGACAGTGTGACTAAGAAACTCTATGGGGAGAGAAATAGTGAAATAAGCTTGGTCCAACAAAAAGAAGAAAGGGACTATGGTACAAAGAACAAAAATAATGTGATTATAAACTGCCTAGTTACAAGGAAATATTTAATACTGGAAGCTCATAAAAACTGATTAAAATTGAAGTAGATACATTACTAAACTGACCACTAATGACTGACTCATCATTATATCAAAATAGTAATACACCTTTCAACCATCATCAGAGAAGCTTCTTTTGTGGTAGACAATGGTTAACACAGAGATCCACAACTGGCCAAAATTAAGATAAAAGACTGTAGAATGCTCAACCTTAAATGAAAGACTCAGAGATAACTTTGGAAGAGGGGGCAGAAAGAGTATAAGAGCCAGAGGCAGAGATTGACAAAGCAGTGTCTTCTGCACACAGTGGGAAAGTTGCACATATAAACTCTATGAGCAGTATAAGCTCAAGACAAACCTGATTGCTAGGTGGGGAGCTATTGGCATTGTCAGCTTCTAGAAAGGGAAATGTAGTTTCTTTCTAAGAGTGTAGACCCTGATAAATTGATCACACTGTAGTAGAAAGTGACAAACCCAAGAATATTTGGCTCACAAATTGGTCCTAATGGGTTAAAAGTAAAAGGATCGCAAAGTTGGTTAAATAGGAAAGGGAGTGGCTCTAGAAAGAGTTGGGAGAAAAGGGTGAATATGATCAAAACATTTATGAAATTCTCAAAGAAATAATAAAAATGTATTTTAAAACCCGAAAATAAAATAATGTAAAAAGATGTAATGTAAAAACTCAATAAAGACAAAACCAGACTAGCTGTCTTCTCAGAAGATAACTTGGACTTGAAAGCAAGATGTCATGACTGAGGATGAAAGGAATTTTCCAGAGGGATGAAATAATTATTTTAATAATCACGTGTTATTTAATAATTTGCATGTATCCAAAAGAGTCATCAAATATCTAGAATTAAAGAAAAATTAAAATGTCCTTAATTATAGTCAGACATTTATATCATCTCTATCATTAACTGTAGAATAAAGCAGGCCAAAAACTGGAAGGAGAATTCTCATCAGAAGAAGATCGAATGGCCAAAAGATACTTAAGGTCATGTTCAACTTAGCGATCAGGAAAATGCAAATCAAAATAACTTTGAGATACCATCTTACACCTGTCAGAATGGCTAAAATCAAAACAGCAATGATAGCCTATGCTGGAGAGGATGTGGAGTAAGGGGAACACTCATCCACTGCTGGTGGGAATGCAAACTTGTGAAAACACTTTGGAAATCAGTGTGGCGGTTTCTCAGGAAATTGGGAATCAACCTACCTCAGGATCCAGCAATACCACTCTTGGGAATATACCCAAGAGATGCCCAATCATACTACAAAAGCATTTGTGCAACTATGTTCATAGCAGCACAATTTTAATAGCCAGAACCTGGAAACAACCTAGGTGTCCCTCAATGGAATAATGGATCAAGAAAGTGTAGAATAGATACACATTAGAATACTACTCAGCAGTAAAAAACAATGACATCTTGAATTTTGCATGCAAATGAATGGAAATAGAAAACACTATCCTTAGTGAGATAACCCAGACCCAAAAAGATGATTATGGCATGTACTCACTCATTAGTGGACTCTAGCCATAAACAAAGGACATTAAGCTTACAGCTCACAAGCCTAGAAAAGTTAAATAGCAAGGTGAATCCAAAGGAAAAAAAATATATAGATAGATCCTCCTGGAAATTGGAAGCAAATAAGATCGCTGGGCAAAAGTTGGAAGCACAGGAGTGGGGATAAGAGTTGGAGTAGATGTGAGGGTGTAGGGGAAGGGGAGAGGGGCGAGGAGAAGGGAGAAGGGTAGAACTGGGGAGAGCTGCGGGGAGTGGGAGGGTGGAGATGGAGGAAGGGTGGATATTGGAGAAGGGAATAAGATAACTACATTAAGGGAATCATTTTAGGATTGGCATGATATTTGGCTCTCGAGGGGATCCCAGGTGTCCACGGGGATGTTCCCAGGTAGGTACTTGGGCAGCAGAGGAAAAGGTGCCTGAACTAGCCTTGTTCCATAGTCACATTGATGAATATCTTGATCATCACCATAGAAATTTTGTCCGATAGATGGAGATAGAGCCAGAGACCCTCATTCACATCAGAGTAATGGATTGAGCTCCCAAGGTCCAGTCAAAGAGCAGAAGGTGGGAGATGAACAAGGACTGCGAGGGGTTGGTCCACCCACTGAGACAGTGTGCCTGATCTAATGGGACCTCACCAAATCCAGCTGAACTGGGACTGAATGAGCATAAGATCAAACCGGACTCTCTGAATGTGGCTGCCAATGGGGGAAGACTGAGAAGCCATCGATAATGGCACTGGGACCTATCTCCTCTGCATGCATTGGCTTTTGGGGAATCTAGTCTAGTTGGATGCACACCTTCCTGGGCCTGGATGGAGAGGGAAGGGCCTTGGACTTCCCACAGGGCAGGGTATCCTGCCCTCTCTTAAGGAAGCAGGGAAAGGAGGAGAGGTAGTGGGGGAGAGGGCGGGGATTGGAAGAAGGGGAGGAAGTGTAAATTTTTAAAATTAAAATAAAAATAATAAATAACAACAAGAAAATTTTTAAAAAATTAGGAACTATGATTAATCAAACATCCTAATTCACATGCTTAAAGGACAAAATAAACAAATGTAGGAAGCACTATGCCTGGGTGTATGTTATACATTAACCTAATGGACTAATTATGCCATAAATTCAACGAATCTGCTGATCACATAAAATTTAACCTACCAATAAATAATGAATAAAATCCTCTGAAAATTTATAAAATATTGATAAAAATCAAAGCACTAAGAAAATGATAACGTGGGAGCCCATAGACTGATAAAATCACTGTTACAGAAATACTATTTCCTACCAGTGTGCAGACCAATACAACCCCAATTTCAACTAAAATTCAAAAGGTGTTGTTTTTCTTTTCCTTCTTGGATAGAGAGTGAAAATGAAACTAAGCAGCCAGTGTATAAATGTACAATATGTAAGATAACAAATATAGTTCTCAAGAACAAGATTGGGTGAGACTGTAGATTCCTAGGGAAAAAATGTACTATTGTGTTGTCATAATTAAAACTGTCATGTAAGTGTCCAAGGAGAAACACAGTCTGATGAAAAAAAATTCAAAGAAAGCCTCAAACTTGAATCTTTGGGCAGGGTCTCATATTGTCACCATTCTGAACAGTAAAGAAATAGCAATGGCCAATGTGGGGTCCTTAATGTAGTTACAAATTTGCATAAATCATATGTAATTCACAAAAACAAATGAAGCTTATACAGAGTGTCAACCTAAACATGACCTCTAGAAGACACGAGGAAAAAAAATCTTTGCTATCTTAAGATTGGCAAATATTTTAAAAGTAGGGAACCAGAGCCGCTGATGATTAAAGAAGAAAAGTTGGATTCCATTGAGATGAAAAAGCATCCATTGTTAAAATAAATAAAATAAAAAACTCCATTGACAGAGTAAAGAGTCCAGTCACATGTAAGAAGCAGCAAATGTATGAACGACTCATGAAAGAAGCATACATAAAATCATTGGAAATCATGGAAGAGATAATGGCTGCAGTAGAGTCTCAGGGTAATACTTGAGCAAAACGACAGCATCAGATTGACCAGCACCCTGCAAGAAACTCAGCTTCCTGAATTTTGGGGAAATACACAGAAACTTGCAGTAAGATCCCATTCCACTGTAATTTTCAATGTATATTCACCCCTCTGTGAACAGGAGAGCACACAGAACTTTTACTGGTCATACATGTGGTAGATGGTGAGAAAGGCAAGATATAGAGAGTACATGTTACAAACTTTAATGTACCTAATAACAGCCGTAAAGCCAGATTGATCCAGTCAGTAAGTCAATAAAACTGTTTATTGGATTAGTAGGCTTGAGGGATCTATATGTTGATGTGTTCAAGACTACCCCCTCAATGGTAAAACAAAATGAAGTCAAATCTCTATGTTTCAGGAAGAACTGTTCAAAGATGTTAAAGCAAGCAGTTTCTTTGGAGCTCAATCTTTTATCCTAAAATTGTACATTTATAAAAATGTACTCTATCGTAGGCTGTGTTTGATTTAATATGAACTAGTGCTTTGTATTACGTAAGACACTAAAAGATGAAGGTATGAGAAGCTATGTAAAGTATTGGAATACATGTATATTTCTATGCTAGCTTCCCTGGCAACTTGAGGACAATGACAATGAAATAAACTCTTTAAAATATTAGCCCTAAAATTTTCAAGGATATTGCTTGCAATCGCTGTTAATGAATATTTTTTATTGTTGGGTCATTATGTAGTAAACAAGTAAATTTGGAAGACAATATGCAGTTGTGAGCTCTCTGCTCTAATGGGGAATTTGGTATGCAATGAGCTAATTCCTAGCTGCTGACAAGGATATCCTGAGGTTTCTGCTTTTATCTTCCTGGGATTAGTACAATTCAGGTGTTTATTAAGCACTGATTTCTGACACTAGGGTTTCTAAACAATAAAACCTTAAGTCTGTCTCAAAGAATCTCTGGGCACTGGGATTCTGTCCAACTCAAGAATGTGAGATTCTCTTTGGATGTTCAGGTGGGTACACACCTGTCACTATAAATACTGTCATTAGGGACACAGAAACTAATTAAAAGTCAGCTCAAATGTGAATCAATACTCTTTCTAAAAGGGATCCCTACTAAGTTGCCTAGGTGACTAATTAATCAATTACATGTGAATTTAGGTAAAGAAGGCAATTACTTCTCAGTGTGAGATGGATAGTACATTGGGGGTTGGGTACCTTCCCAGTCATTCACATGCCTGTCAGAAACAGTTTACATGTCTTGCCACACTCCAGGCCACAGCCCAAAAGAATCTAGAGGATGGTGAATACTAGCTAAGTGTATTCCAAAATAGAAGACAAAGTAAGGAAAACCACTGAAGCAAGAAAATATGGGCCATGGTTGGAGAATGATGACTTTGACTAAACAGAAATTGTTTTCTGGAAACTAGAAATAAAAAAAAATACCATAATAACAGAAGTCTACAAATGTCAGACTGCATTGAAGGAAAATGCTATGATTCTGTCTTAAGGAAAAGTGTTAGGGGCAAGTGGGAGTTCAAAAGATAAAATAATTATTTTCTATGCCTGTAAGGCAAGAAGTGAGTTATGAGAAAGAGCAGGTATGTGCAAAACCATCATAAGTAGAAAGCAGTAGGTTGCTTCACAATAACATCTGAGAAAGAGATATACAATACAAACATAGAAAGAGACGTATAGAGATGATAGATAGATAGATAATGATAGATAGATGATAGAGAGAGACAGATGATAGATAGATGATAGATAGATAGATTATAGATAGAGACAGATGATAGATAGATAGATAGATAGATAGATAGATAGATAGATAGATAATGATAGATACATAGAACAATACACAGACAGATAGATGGTATAATATGTACAGGCATGTATGTGGCAATATATGCACACATGGCCTCACATACACAGAGAGACAAAGACACATGCATAGGTGCACTAACATATATACATGCATGAGTACATGAGCATGTAGACACATATAGAGGTGTTTGTACACATATGTACATTGCAGAGGTTCAGAGAAGCTGAAAGAGAAAAAACGGAGCACTAGTTGGGAATCTGTAAAAGGAAAATGAATTATAATATACACAATAAATTGTTGACTCACAAAATTTTAATTTCATAAGCAGCTTAACATCTTCATCAGAACCATGATCTCTATAGTTAGACTGCAGGTTGGTCAATCTTGGTGCTTCCACTTATTAATTTCGAGGCCTTTAGGAAGCTGCCATTTGTTTACCTACATTCCTGTTGAGGAAGTGGTAGTAGTAACAGCTCTTTAATAAAGTTATGAAAGTAAATGCAATAATGTAGGAGGAGAAGGCCACTTGTTTGTCCTTGCTGCCCAGAACTGAAATAATCACACAGAAACTGTATCCATTAAATCACTGCTTGGCCCATTAGCTCTAGCTACTTATTGGCAAACTCTTACATCTTAGTTTAACCCATCTCCATTAATCTGTGTATCGCCATGTGGCAATAGCTTACCAGCTAAAGTTCCAACATCTATCTCTAGTGTAGGCTCCATGGTTTCTCCCTCTCTGCCTTCCTTCTCCCAGCAGTCTGTCCAGTCCTCCACACCTACCTGAGTTCTGCCCTATTTCTGTTCTGGGTGGCTAGGACAAACAAGCAGTTCCTTGCAGCACATTAAAATATCAAAATC
>JAQHUG010000129.1:1031799-1074974 GCA_028555095.1 Dicrostonyx torquatus
ACTGACCCACTTCCTTCTCTCTTTTCAGAACTTCCGTTCTGTCTACTCCACCCACCTAAGGGCTGACCTATCTTACAAGCCAGACAGAGTCTTTATTCAACCAATGAGAGTAATACAAAATACAGGAGACCACTCCCACATCAATCTTGCACTGTGCTAATTGTGTCCTCATATATCATCTGCAGCCTAAGATGGGGTCATTATCTATGATGAGGGATAACTTATCATAGAAAAGGAGGAAAATTTATCTAATTCTCTTGCCATATGTTGCTCCACATATGTCTCTGAGTTTGCTTTCTTTCTAACAATGGACATCTTCCTGACGTTTTCACATCCTTCAAGAACACTGACACCCTGGTGGTTTTATAATGGTGGTTGGACGCCTGCTTTAGTTATTCCTAGTGTCATGCCTTCCACAGGTTGCAGCACCCACAATATAAGGATAGATATGCCATGGCTTAAAGCCTGTTTCCCCACTGTCCTAAAATCCTCACTGAAACTGTCAGATCTGCAAGTTCACCAGTACCCCAAAGTGAGCAACAGGCTCTAGAGCCCACCTTGTTTCCTCCAAAGATTTAAGTGGATTAATTAATAACTTTATTGACCCCATCCTGTACTAATCAGTTGTTGATTCCTGTCAATGCAACAAGTACACAAAGACTAAAGAGATGCTGCCCCAGACTTCAACAGATGGAGTTTGTGACTGAAAGACATTGCAGAATGGAGAAACCTGTTTTATCACATTGGAAATTTTAACTCTGATTTAACTCTGAGAGATAATGACACCCTCAGACCACTTCTCACACACAATTTTTCCAGTATTTAGGACAAAAGATCTTTTTTAAAAAAAAGTCTTTAAATAAAATTTTTGTGATGCTTCCTTGTTAAGATGTCAGAAATAGAATTCAATATCTGAGGGAAAGTTAATGAAGAGGAATCAGCCAGAATAACTAACAGCACTAGTGTCAGAGCAATGATAATGGGTGAACTGAAAACCCAGATGCGTGATGGATATGAAAACAATCAAAGTTATACAGGCATCATGTCATTCTGCTCATACTAGGCTCCTTAGAAAATTTGAAATGTATGTTTAACTTAGAGTGTCCTTTTTTAAAATTTTTTTATTTATGTTTCAAGTGCCATCTAAGAGCCATTAGTGATTCTGACTGTTAAAAGTAACTCTGGGTACTTTGAAGGATGGCTTGGAGAACAAAGAACAAATGTATGACCACATTTCTGAAATGCAAACATTGAAGTAACCATCATTTCACTCATTTTAAAAGTATTTATTATTCATTACATCACTTGCTTTCCTTTGTCAGGAATTAGGCATACACTCCTTAAGGAAATGAAGATCTTTTGTGAAGTTTAATTTAGGAGAAACCAATAAGAAGGAAGATATATAAAACATATTCAAAGTTCAGTGCTTAGAGAGATAGACCAAGTGGAAGAGGAAAATAGGAAGTTTGTCCATGAGGTTGAGACACATACCTGTTGGCTGTGAAATGTCTTAGGATACACAGTTTTTGATAAGCGATCACTAAGTAAGATGAGCTCTGTAGGTATCAGAAAAAGCCAGAGTTCAGGCATGTCTTAGGGCTTCTATTGCTGTGAAGAGACATCATGACCATGGCAACTCTTACAAAGGAAAACATTCAATTGGGGTGCCTTACAGTTTCAGGGGTTTAGATCATTATCATCGTGGCAGGAATTGGTGGCACACAGGAAGACATGGTGCAGGAGAAGATACTGAGAGTTCCACATCGTGATTCATAGGCAGCATAAGGAATCCTTGATCCACACTAGGCGCAGTTTAAGGGAGCATAGGATACCTCAAAGCCCACTCCTACAGTGACACACCTACTCCAATAAAGCCACACCTCATAATAGTGCCACTCCCTTTGGGGATCATTTTCTTTCAAACCACCACAAGGTATAAGGAAGCAAAAATGAGAAGGTTTCTGAAAAGAAATTGTGATTGAAATAGTGGAGATGACAGTAAAGTTCAACAAGAAAATGAATGGCAGAATTAAAAGATGAGATCGTGAGAGATGTGTATGTCATAGATAGAGATATGCACACTTGCAGGATACACGCCTCTGCTTTCATATGTATATGTGTGTTGTGTGTGTTTATGTATATATATATGCTTTTATATATATACACATTTATGTATACACATCCATTGTACATGCATACTCATATGTACACTGTATATATGCATGCAAGGACTTATCAAATATATTAATCAGCTACTAGCAATTAGTTTTTACATTAATACTAAGTAAACATCGTCTTCTAAGATCCTCATAGTTTGTATTAAGTGCACTTCCTTGGCTTTCCTTATTTTTTTCCTGAACCTACATCTTTTATTCTTGGTCAGATCAGAAAATTAAATCTCCCTTGTGATTTTGCACCATACGGCATTGTACCGAAGAATTTACCGTTTCTTTCATTGAAGTGACCTTTTAGATGTTTTCATTACTGGCAAATAGCCATAGATTTATCTCAGGTAATGTGCTTTAGAATAGAATTCAGTAACATTTTATAAGTTTTTAGCTACTGTCCCAATAATTACCCTGTGCAAATGCATTCTTTTACATTTTTGCTTGAAAACTTTGATGTTGAATAAGAGCGCCTAGTCTAGGAAATAGAAGCACAGTTCATTGACTGGTATAGGTGTGCATTATGGGGATACTGTGGTGTATCATTCTCCATCCCAGGATGCTCAAAACTGTGGTAATGGTCTAGTTATGGATTTGAACTGTAACTCTGTTATTAAAATGTTGCTTGCTAAATCAACATTCAAGATTGACAGGGCTCTCTCCCAATAGATTGCAATATAATCAGCTCCAACTTCTCAGACTAAGTAAAGGTTTGAGTATGTTCTCACTATCCAGCACACACAGATGTGTTTGTTTTTAATATGATATTCTTTGAGATTCTATGCATGTATACAAGGTATACTGAACATATTCACTCTCTCCACACCTCCTCCTGGATCAAACCTCACTTTTCAGTCCTCTTCCTAACCTTGCCTCTTTTTTCTTTATTTTTATAGCCCACTGAGTCCAATATATGCTGCTGATACACTCGTGAGTATGGGGCCACTGGAGTGTTGATGGAGCTACTGAGAGCCACACCTTTAAATAAAAGTTTATTCTCCCTTCCACAGAAGCTATCAACTGCCCATGGCTTCTCAGTTGGTGATGGGGGTCATGCGTGACTGGCTTGATGCTGTGATGACTTCTTTTATTGTTGTTGTAAAAGGTGATGGGATTGATAAATAAATGTATAGTGTTTATATAATAAGTGATACTATGTGAATGCTGTAACAGCTAAAAGCAAGCCTCCATGTAGGAGCTCTGATGTACCTATGAAAATATGGCTGGAAATAGAAATACTTGGCCATTCTTAGTAAACGCAAATAAATTTAAAATGTAGCTTTCATTCTAGGTGAAAAGGATTTCCTCGGCATGACCCCAGAGCAAGGTCACATAGGCATGCATCAACTATATAGATTGTTGAGTAAGTTTAATGTGTTGGGAATTTTTGACCCTCACATTGCCTGTCCTTTCATAGACTGTAGCATTAGTGAAGTTGATGTTGGTCATGCTATTGTGCTTTATACTCTACATTGTACCTAGAGTGTTTTGTACATAGGAAATAGGTCCTCTTGTGTCATTATACACTATGTGAATATATATTACTGTAATGGGCTTAATGAAGAGTTTAACAGCCAAGAGCTAGGCAGGAGGTATAGACAGAACTGGGCAATAGAAAAGGAAATTGTAGATCAATCTAGGCAAGTGTCAGAAGTCAAGAAGACAAGGAGAGAGTCAGACATAAAGAATGAAAAAAATGGTAAAAAGCCACAAGGCAAAATGTAAATTAATATAAATGGGCTTAAGTTATAAGAGCTAAAGACACAAGCCTAAGCTAAGGCTGAGCTCTCCTAATTAATAAGTCTCTGTGTCTTTATTTGGGAACTGACTGGGAGCCCCCTAAAAATCCATTTACAAGGTCCAGCATCATTTTGTAGTTCAGCATACATTCATCAGGAAGAGAATTTGAAAACAGAACTTTAAAAAAATCTTAAGTTTTTAACCACATATAGAAATCAACTAATGGTAAAAATCTGAATGAAAGAATCTTTATTTGAGTCATAAATTTATGGCTGCAGAGATATTTAGATATACACAATGGAAACAAGAATAGATAGTTCAATTTAAATTCACAGAGATTTTAATGCCATAACTCTGCTATGTTTGTAGTGTTTTGATTTACTTCTATTGAAGTGGTATTTCTTTACATTTAGCATTAACATGGTGCGGGAGAATTGTCTGTATTCTGTCAGTCATGTTTTAAATAAACGCTGATTGGCCAGGCAAGAAGTATAGGCGGGAAAACCAGACAGGAAGTAGAGGTGGCGCAAGGAGAACAGGAGAATTTGGGAAGCAGGAAGCTTCCCTGGCATTCCTGTGCAGATCTCCAAGGAGACAACATGTAAGCTGCCCGGCTGAGAAAAGGTACTGGCCATGTGGCTGACAATGGGTTAATATAAGTTATGGGAGCTAGTAGGAAGACTGAGCTAATGGGACAATCAGTATATAACCTAATGTAGACTCTCTGTGTGATTTTCTTTGGGGCTTGCCGGCTGTGGGGTACCGGGCAGGACAGTAACCCCAACGAGCCAGCCCACATGTTACATTAACATAAGTATGAAAATCATGCGATGTGTACCATAAATAAACAGAAATATATAGAGATAGTTACGGAAATATAACACTTAAAGGTTAAATACTAATGACAAAATTTTCTTGGTCACTTTAGGCATACAAGTAACATCATACAATGCCCTATGAGACTTTAGGCAGTAATATCTGCATGTAGATTTAGTATCAATGATGAATATATATTGACTGTGATTTTTAAATTATACAATTGAGTTGTTTCCATAATGAGTTTCATATTACCTAGTCTCAAACTATTTTCATACCTATTATTTTTATGTGCTCTGTGCTAGCTACAAAAGGCACAAATTCTGTTCATTTTTATTTGAAATAAAGTATCAGTGTTAAACCAAATGACTTATAGTAAACTACATTTAGTTCTTTTTTGTTGGACAAGAACAAACACACTAAGCCTTTCAAGGCCAGAGACATTGGTCTGTGGCATTCTCACCCAGTGGAACTCAGAAAATGTCACTGACTTAAAGAACAATGATGCTATGTGAATCAGCACCTGATAAAAGAATAAAGTTATCAAAAACCCTTTGACTGAATCTGTGTAATACCAGGTGTTCAAACATTAAAATATCCTTTTACTTGGTGGAGTGAAGTTTATCTCTGCAATGTGTATACCCTGGAAGCTATCAGAGATTTTCAAATCTGTGACCTTTTCTGGGGAGGAATGTGGAAGATAGGGTGCTGTGATGGTGGGTGTGATGAACTGAGAAAGTTGCACTGCCTTTTGCTGTTACTACTAAAGGCTCATGGAATCCACTAAAACTGGTTTTTGATAGGGAGGATTTTGATATATATATATACATCTTACTTTCAGTTACTTTTTGTCAGAGATTAAAAAACATATTGAAACAATAAAATTTTGTCCATTCTTTAACAAGGTGAATCTTACACATTTCATTATTGTATGTACAGATATTCAATAAGTAGCATTTTCTATTAAGTTAAGGAGATTTAAACTATCACTACCTAGGGTCAATAGTGATATAGAAACAGGAATTCTGACATATAAATGATGAGAACATTAATCGGCTTCATATTTGTGAAAGTGAACATAACAATATTTCTTTTATTGTACATGTGTAAGTATGCATGTGTGTGTACACACACGCGCACATGTGTGTGTGTGTGTGTCTGTGTGTGTGGTCTGTGTGTCTTCTGCTGGAATTCAAACCCACCACCTCACATATACTAGACCAAGCTCTCTTCTCGTGAATTACATTCCCAGCCCTGTCAATAACACTTCTGAAATATATCCTATAGAAGTCTTAGATACAAAGACAAAGACAAAAGCACGAGAATTTTTATTGTTGAAAAAGTTCAACTAAAGAGTTCAAATAAAGAAAAGAATAGAATTTATTCTATGAATGGTGGTACCTCTCCAAAGCCTGTGAGATTGTACAGGGACTATGCTATTTCTGAAACACGAAGATTTTAACAGTATGTTGTTCAGCAAGAAGAAAGCCTAAAGGTAACATATAAATAAGAATATATTTATAATTAAAAGTTAGCAGCATAGTTGTATGTTACTTATACAAAGAAATATTTATAAAAGTGTATCATATTTGCAACTGGTTACTTCAGGGAAAATAATTATACAGAACTTCCAAAAATTTCTGTATCTCCTAAGATGTTGACAAACGTTCAATATTGTGTGCATGTATGTGTGTGTGTGTTTGTGTGCTTATGTGTGTGCAGAAAATATGATACAAACATGTGAGTTTAAAAAAGATATTCTTTCGACAACACTCTAATGCAATTTCTTTCTTTATCCTTAATTCCAAGTTTATGGACAACTTTTTTACAACAAATGTTCAATGATAATTTGTTTGCTCTTCTAATTGTCATTTCTCAAATTTAACCTCAGAACTACAAGAAGAATTTTGGGAAACCTTTCATGATTCCAGTTGTTTGTGCATGCTGCTATAAAAATCCAAAGGAAAAAACTGGCACATGAAAGATTTTCTGAATAGGACACTGATCTCTCAGTCAAAGGCCAACAACTAATAAATGGGACCGTATAAAGCAGAAAAGCTTTGGTTCAGGAAAAGAGACCATTATTTGGGCCAAATAAACAGCCTACAGAATGGGAAAAGGTCTTCATCAATTATACATCTAATAGAGGGTTAGTATCTGGAATATAAAGATCTAAAAGAAACTGAACATCAAGAAAAAAATAACCAATCTGAAAAATGGGGTACAGAACTACACAAAGAGTTTTCAAAAGATGAAACAGAAATGGATAAAAAAAAAACAACACTGAGATAAATGTTCGGCATCCTGATCCTTAGTCATCAGAAAAATATGAATCAAAAGTAAATTGAAATTTATCAATAAGAATGACCAGGATGAATAAAAATTGAAAGTTCATGCTGGTAAGGATATGCGGAAAGGAGAGCACTCATCCATTGCTGGTAGGAGTGCAAACTAGTACAACCAGTGTACCAGTCAGTGAGGCAGGTCCCCAGGAAACTAAAAATAGATCTATCTCAAGGAACATTTGTTGTAAAAACGTTGTCCATAAACTGGGAATTAAGGATAAAGAAAGAAATTGCATTAGAATGTTGTCGAAAGAATATCTTTTTTTAACTCACATGTTTGTATCATATTTTCTGCACACACGTAAGCACACAAACACACACACATACATGCACACAATATTGAACGTTTGTCAACATCTTAGGAGATACAGAAATTTTTGGAAGTTCTGTATCTATTAGGAACCACTTCCTCAAAGACTTTCACCTCAGTGATGCTGATCTCTTCTTAATCACACATGATTCTTCATCCTCAGCTAACCAACATCCCAGCAAATCAAATGTTTTA
This sequence comes from Dicrostonyx torquatus, assembly GCA_028555095.1. NCBI lineage: Eukaryota > Metazoa > Chordata > Mammalia > Rodentia > Cricetidae > Dicrostonyx > Dicrostonyx torquatus. The sequence continues at coordinate 1,039,371 of JAQHUG010000129.1, forward strand.
CTTTAGTGATTCTGGTCCCTTGTTAATCATAGCTAGTTCTTTGGCTCCAGTTGACCAGACACTACAGATTTTTCACACAAATGCCACAGAAGAGTCTTTACTTCTTCCTGAAACTTTACAAACCAGCATTCACCGTCTGCACTTCTCTCAACATTCTTACTTCTTAAGCTCCTACAAAATGCTCTCTGAGCTTTGAACACTCAATGGCTTTTGGATTCCAGATTTTCAAAGTCCTTCCAGAATCCTCTCAAAAACATATGATCTAGTCTGTCACAGCAATACCCCACAATCCTGATACCAATTTGCCTCAGTTAGGGTTACTATTGCTTTGATGAAATACTATGACTAAAAATCAAGTTGAGGACAAAAGGGTTTATTTGTCTTATACTGCCCCATTATAGTCTATCATTGAAGGAAGTTAGTCAAGACAGAGACTCAAACAGGGAAGGAATCTGAAGGCAGGAGTTGATGTAGAGGCCACGGACGGGTGCTGTTTATGGACTTGCTAATCATGGCTTACTCAGTCTGATTTCTTATAGAACCCAGGACCATATGCCCAGGGTTGGCACCACCCACCATAGGCTGGGCCTTTCCTCTTCAATTACTAATTAAGAAAACTTAAGAAAATATTACAGTTAGATCTTATAGAAGCATTTTTTTCAATTGCTCAATTCCCCCCTTTCAGATAATTCTAGCTTGTGTCAAGTTGACATAAAATTATCTAGCACAACCTTTTTTTGTGGGAAAATATTAGTTTCTTCCCTGATTTTTATCAATTTTAGCACTGATAATTTAACATGTCTTTGTCCACTTGACACAAACTATAGACATTTTGGAAAAGAGAAAGTTAATGGAGAAAATGCCTCCATCAGATCAAATTGGGGCAATTTTGTGGACCATTTCCTTGATCAATGATTGGTGTAAAAGGAGCCAGCCCACTATGGGCAAGTCTCCCTTGGGTAGGTGGTCCTGGGTTGTTAGTAATGCAAATTCAACAAACCATGGTGGGAACAAGTCACTAGGCAGGATTCCTTTTGGTCGCTGATTTCATCCCTGCCTTGGCTGTTTGCTCTAACTTGACTTCATGATAAAGTGTTAATTATCAGAGGAACCAAATGCTTTTCCCAGAAGTTGCTTTTGGTCATGGCATTTATTAAAGCAATAGAAAACAGAACAGGACAAGTCTGTTATTTAATCTTTTGTTATTACAGTTTGTACACCTTAATTTGCTATTGATCTAGAAAGGACAAATAATCTAATTTATTTTTAATAAATTAAAATAAATTATTTTTATTAATTTAAAATAATCAATAAAATTATATTATTAATTTAGTTTTCAGTCCTTAAGACTCAAGTCTTGTTTTGTGGCCTTGGATTCTGTTTTGAAGAATGTTCTATGGACTTCTGAGTACTGTGTATATTTTGTAGTTACTGGGTCCAATAACTTGAGATAAAATAGTTTAAATTTATAGTTTTTCAGTCATTTTTTATCAAGATGATATATTTATCAATGATAATAAAGTGTTAAGGTCTACCACTGTATACAGTCCAATGTTTTCTTTTACTTTTGAAGTTCATTTTACAAAATTATGTACCAACACATTTAGTGCATATATATTCATCATTGTTCTAACTTCTGGACGACCTCTTTCCTTTATTAATAAGTAATGCCTTTGTTTATATGCTCTAATTACTTTTTACTTGAAGTTTGTCTTTCCAATTACGTGAACAGTATTCCTGTTCATTTCCAGATTCCACTTGTGTGGTATATGGTTTTCCACCTCCTGACTTTCGATCAATCTTTGCCAGTGAGGATAGCTTTTTACATACAACAAATGTTGGGATTTGTGTTTTGATTCAATCATCTATTTTATATTTTATGACTGAAGAGTCAAAACACTAACATTTGGGTTATCATTGGGATATTTAGTGGTTTCTATAAATTTTTTTCATTTTTTTCCTTGTTAGTTTGAATATTGCTTTCCTTACTTTCTCTCTTCTCTATAGAAAACTTCTTGGATCTGATAACCTTGGCTGGCAGTTATATACCTTCAGGATTGAAATATATCATTCTATGTTATGTGGCTTTTAAGGTTTCTGCAAGATGCCTGGTGTTATTCTGATAGGTTTTCCTTTGAAAGTAAATTTGTGCTTTTTTTCTTGCTACTTCTTCTATGTATATATAATGTGACACAGAGAGGCTCTTTTTATTTGTCTTTGAGATTCTAAATGCACCCTACACTTGCATGACCATATCATCCCCAAGACTTGGGAAATTTTCTGCTATAATTTCAGTAAATAATTTACTTAACCCAGTAGTTTTGTCTCAGTTCCTTCTCTTACCACATGGACCCTTGGGTTTAGTCTCTTGATCATGTTTCAGGATTTTTAAAAATCCTGGTCATATATAGCTTCATTTTCTTCACGCTGCCTGAATGCGATCTGTAGTCACCCTTCTCTTGTATCCCTGATACCCTTTCTGCTTCTGGTCTGTTGATAATGTTTTCTACTGTGTTTTCATCAGACCCATTCATTTCCAGCATTTCTTGTTTATCTTTCAAGAAACCAATTTCCTTGCTGAATTTTCATTATACAAAGTTTGGTAGTAGTGCTGGACATTTCTTTCACGTTGCTTTTTGATTCACTTATCTAGATCCTGAATTTGTGTCTTTGCTTCATTCATCTGCTTATTTGAATCCTCTTTGAAGTCACTAGACATTCTTTAAAGAGGAATTTTGAATTCTTTATCCAGCATCCAGTTATTTCATGATCATTTGTGCAGTTATTAGGGTGTGAGATCGGTGGGGGAGGCACATTCATTTTTTTCATAGCTTTCATTTTTGTCTTGTGATTTACACATCTACCTTTCAGTTCTTTGTTTCTTTTAATCTCCATTGTTTCTAGGATGTTTGGGGGGGGGGATGGTTGCTTCTTAATGGGCAGTCTTCCCTTGTGCTTATGATCTCCACTTTGTGACCATCTATTCTCTTAACAGGTTATATTGACTTCAGTCTTTGTCCCATTATACACAGTTTAATATCTTTAGAATTCAAAATGATACCTAAATTTATAAAGTAGACAAATGAATTCAAAAGAATAACCTTCTCTTTGTGAGAACAGATTGCAATGCAAGAGCAGTTTCACAGTAAAGACCATCTAACAAATTTAACTGAGGAAGAGTCTTAACAACTCATGGCCATTTCTCCCTATCTTCCAACAGCTAATCATGACCTGATTCTGATCTGTCCTGACAAATCCTACCAGTTCTGATATTATCAGACCTGTATCTCCATGAATCCAAAGTCAAAAAGTTTTCTCTTATCTCAATTACCAATATCTAAGCAAATCTTTTCGGAATATTAACAATTCTTAAACTTGAAACATTGTCCTGTCTGTGATTTTACCTTAATTGGCAATCCCCCCAAAGAGGATATCTTTGAAGACATTGCAGACATCAATAGAGACTATTAGCAAGGTTTTTGTCACCTGACAGTTTAACATCATCATGTCTTTTATTTTCAAATAACGTTAGACCTGCTCATCCCAAGATCAGATCATCATTTCAATGATTTTAATAGTATGAGTCAAAGAACTGATTAACACCTCATAAAATTTTATAGCTTAATGTCTAACCATGTGTAGACGCATACGGAATAGCAAGTCTTAAAACTATCTAGTCTAACTTTGTAAGCTGTGATTGTTTTGATGTCAGCCAGACATCTGCATGAGGTTTTCAGAAAGTTGTCTGCATGTGGTTAGAAGTAGGGTTGGTGACAGAAAAAGCTGGAGTTTAAAGACAGAAGAGCATTTGCATTTCAATCGTTCCATGATTCTGTGAGGCCACTGAAATCACCAATAGACCTCATTGTGTGAATACTAAATGTGGCCTAGTTATTTGTGGGGGGAGGGGGGAACCTGGTGCATTGTATTCGAAGTGTACACTGGAGGGAATGTCCCTTCTCTCCCATTTGTAATGTTCTACTTACATTCCACCGGGAACATCTTCTGTCTGTTTGGATGCTTATGTCCCAAAATGAGATTATAAAATAAAGGAAAATGGGAAAGAAGACCTGTGGTTTAAAATACACTATTCAGTGGTGTTGAGTTTTAGTTTGGGGTGCTGTAAGCTCTTTCTCCCATTGGAAAGAAAAACAAAGTCTCCCACCTCATGGGAGGATGTTCCTTTTTTCTATGAAGGCCAGAAGTTACTCTTAACCAGCTGTGATGCTGTGTAAGTGTGGCTTTGAGATGTTTCCATACACTAGTGGATCACAAAGCTAAAGTTAGAAATTCCGAGTTCTGATGCAGGACAAAAGGGACATTGCTTGCATAAGCTTTTTATGTCTTTCCCATAGGGGCAGGCTCAACATAAAGCTTTAGGAAAGAGGTGTGTGAAAAAACCTTGTGAGAAAGAATGCTGTAAGCACTACTGAAAAGAAATGGAACTTTGCAAAGGGATTCTGTAATGGGGAAGACGCTGTGATGAGCTATCTTTAATAGATTTCCAGTTCCTATCTAAAAATTTTCATAACACCTCCTCCAGCTGAGATACTGAAACTTATAGCAAGATGTTCACACAACTGGGCAAAAAAAAAAAAAAGTTCAACAAAGGTCAGTTTTTAAAAAGTGCCCTTTCAAAATTTTTCCCATTTCTTTGCCATTTTCAGAACAAGTTTTACAGTGTTTCGCGATGCTTTTTTAAAAAAATTATCTTGCTTTCCCAGATGCACTCCCTTCCCCTTATGTATGTAAATGAAGGGAAGTCTCCCTAAGAATCCACCCACCTATCTAACAGGTGCCCAGATAAAGCAGTAATCTTCCCTATGACTGCAGATGAAATCCCAGTTCCCAGTCTCTTTCTTGACAATCCCTGACAGTCAGGAAAATGGTCTTTCAGTCTTGAAGACATTTAGTGTTCTAGATCTAAGAAGCATGCCAGCACTTTCACTTTTCAGTAAATTGGGAGCTCACATATAGCTCTGAGTGGCATTTGAATGTCACACAGTCTACTAGCATTTGAGAAAGAAGGGGAAGGCTCCAGGTCTAATGGCCTCTAAAATCGCAGAAGAATCCTGGGATAGAAGGAATTTGGCTGTGTCTAGAGAACAGGAGTCTAAATATAGCCTAAGTTTCATCAGTATGCTTTTTATATCTTTTTGTCCATACATGTGTTCCTGTGTATGCGTTCCTGTGAATGTGTGTGGGGGCGAATGTTCCTGAGTTCAGGACAGAAAGAGCAGGGTTGTGATTAGATAAAAGGAAGTTGGGAAACCCTTCTCATTTATTTTTGCACATTCCCAGAGCAGTAATTGCAGACCAAAATGAAGAGAAGGGGTCTTGAAAGCTGCCCCTAAGTCTCAATGACACTGCTAAACAAGCCACTGTACCCAGAAGCAGAAACCTTTATATCTTGGACATCCTGCAACCTGCAGCGGGCAACGCGGGCAGAGAGGAAACCCCGAGGAGGCGCTCCGGGCCGCCTCTTTGCTGAGATAGCAGGAGCGGCAGCCTGCGGAGCCACGCGCAGCGTCACAGAACTGGCGCGGGAGCACCCGGCGCGCAGGCCTGGAGCTGCTGCTGCTGCTGGCGGGTTTCTGGCGCTGCAGAACACGCTGTGCGGCCAGCAGGAGCGCCTGGGGCTGGTGGGAGAACACCCGGTGGAGCCCGCGCTGCCCCATGCAGAGCCTGCTAACACCTGCTTGGTGCACTCCAGACAACCCGAGGAACCTGGAGAGCTTGGTCACTTGTCTAAAAGCTCCGGTGGTAAAGAGAGAACTAGAACATCTCATTTCTCCAAGACTGGGATTTTGTTCCTCCAAATTGCAGGGAGTCCAAGTAGAGGTCATGAGGGGCAAGCGAGGATGTCCAAGAATGGCTGAGGTCTGGGAAGGTGGTCATCTTCTCTGAGCCCAGGAAAATCTCCTTGACATTTTTCACACTTTGAAGCAGCTGCAGCTGGTGTCGTCGGAAAGGGGGGGGGGGAGAAAGAGAGGGGGCGGGGAGATTGTGGAGTCACGGGCGCAAGCCAGGAGCAGCGCCTCGTCTGCCAATCCTGGCACCTGTGCGCCAAGCCGCGGCACCGCGGAGGACCCCGCTCCGGGCCAACCGTGGGCTCCGAGCCACGGCCACCCAGTCTCTGGGCCAGCACGACCTGCAGCTGCACACCCCGGGCCCCCGCCGCCACCCACAACTGCGGGAGCGCACAACCACAGCCAGGGCTTGCCGTGCCACGGGCCACGGGGACCCTCGCCCCTTCAGAGTCGTCGTGGCCGGCCAGGACAGAAGCCGAGTTGGGTACAGGATTCGCCCGCGCTGCCTTTCTCTTCTCCGCCCAGGATTTATTGTCTGTGGAGCCTTCTGGGGGCGGGGAGGGAGCTGCGCCTCCGCCGCCGCCACCACTGCTGCTGCTACGGTCGCTAGCGCGGCGCGCTGGGCGGGCGGAGGCCGGGGACTGGCCGCGCTGGTGTTCCCGGCGGTCTCCCGGCTCCCCCCTGGCACATCTCCAGCTGTGTACCTGAAGGGCAGTGGCATCATGGTCTGACGCGGCACCTGCCCGGAGTCCCCTCTGCCTTTGCTTTGGAGGACTCCCATACCGGCTTCACTGCGGACCCCAGAGCACTTTAAGGAGTAACCCTCAGCAGCTGGAAGGCCTTCACTCCCTGGACCCTCATGGGTAGTTTCTGCCTCAGGCGATGTGAGTAGGGCACTAGGGAACCTCTGCCTGCGGTCGAAGAGCAGGTATCTGGGAGGCTCAGGTGGCTGGCAAGCCGCGGCGCTGGGGCGGTTGCGGGGCTGTGGGAACCCGGCGCTAGCAGGTTGAGTGCTTGGGAACAGGGCACTTTGGATGGGCAAGAGACCCTAAAGGGTTACATATTGCGAAAAGGAAAGGTGAGGGGCGAATGTGAAACATTGGTGCTGGGACCGTGGAGTCCAGCAAGATTTGGCTTTCTCGATTTTTATTGTCCCGGTCTTTTCAGTCTTCTTTCCCCGGAGGTGTGTGAGGGATGGAGCGAGTGTGATCTCCACACACACATACACACACTTGTGGCAGCTCACACTTGTGCTTTATCTTGGAAGGTGTTGTATCATTGTCTTGGTATCTATAAAAGAATTATTGGGAATGTATGTTATAGAGGATGGAAAGAAAAGGGTGGGGTTTGGGAAGATGAAGGGGATGGGAGAGCAGGAAAGACTAAAGGACAGAAAGAAGTGGGGAACAGTGGGGCGAATGCTTTCATTTGAGTCAGGGAAGATGCCCCTGTCTCCCTAAACCAGGCAACTCCTTTGTGTTCTGCGGTGGAAGCTAGGGAACCTCACTGCTCCTGGTCCAGTGCGGCTGTCCCTGGGCATCCTCTTGAGTCTTTAGGGATTCAGGACGCGCTTCAAATTGTATTTGGGAAAGGAGGAAAGACCGCCAACATTGGGTAACCATGGCACCCTAGCTCGCCAACAATTAGCTGGGCTACCATAGATCTCCTGTTTCACCAATTTTAGAGTCAAGATGGGGGCGGGATGGGAGTGCGGGCTGCACAGATTGTCTTTAAAAACAGTGACTTCATAAGCGAGATGGCTACAAAATTGCTTCATTACACTACTTGGCCATCAGGGTTGGGGGGCAGAAAAGACCTGCCTCCGCCCTCTCTCTCTTGCTGGTTGCCCCTCCCCACCAAGGCACAAAGCAAGTGGCACCTCGCTCGGCAGGGAAGGGGTTACTTTCACAACTCCTGGGAATCGGCCTCAGGAAGGAACCATCTGCGACTCCCACGTTCCTTTCCAAGTTCTCCATCAAAAGAAATCTCAGAAAGCAGGAGGGGGTGGGTGGGGATCGAGGCAGCAGCGGGCCTCCACCTGCTCTTTGCCATTACTTTCTCGGTACACTTCAGCACATCGGAATTACCTGCAGTGGTAATTGGGTCAGCAGGAGAGCATGTGCACCGGAGTCTCTGGATGTGTTTCTGCTGATGGATGAGAAGCAATTTGTGTTTGAGCATATTTTAACCTGGGCAAAATTTCTAAGCACAATAGAGGTTTCATCGCGTGGGCGAGCAGAGTGCGTACCAGCGAAAGTGAACACGTGATCCCTCCAACGCAAGAGAAACAGTATTAGGAAGTAGATTTTCTTTGTTCCAGGCTGAGCCTATTAGAAGCTCAGTATCCCAGTTGCTGAACTTCCCCTTTATTTTTAATAAAGTTGACCAGAGACGAAAGAAAACGAAAAGAAACATAGCCTGAATGAATGGCTCTTAGCTAGCAACCTCTGACATTTCTTTGTTACAACCTACCCTCCACCCCTGCACCTGGTCCCAGCTGGCTCCTACTTTGAAATGATGCATTCTCTCTGAGGGCGTCTGGGGAAAGTTCTTCAGCCCCTGCGCAGGCGCACGTGGGTGCTCTAGAGCCTCAAAAGCTGCTGCCTTTATGAAACACAGGCGGCTGTCTTTGGTTCAAGCACTCCCAGTTCCTGGGGTCTGGGAAACTACCTGGAGATCTTGCTGGAAATAAATGAGCAGTCTGCCTTAAAATTACACAACAGGAACAGTGAGAATGCAGGGTTCAGGGTGATCTTATTTTTCCCTAACTATCTGAGACTAACTTAGGGTGTACTTAGCAATATCTGTATTTGAATCACTCAGGTGCCTCGGGCTTGCGAAATGTCCAGAACTCTGATAATTTATTACTTTAATGTAAGTAGAGCTGGTTCCCTATCCAACAGTTAAGACAGCTACCCAGCTTGGAGATCTCTTACTTCCAAGTCACTTTAAGAAGCTGAAGGCTTTAAAATTTGAGTTGTCTATGTCCCACCCTTCCAATGTCCTTCCACCACACCAAGATGTCATGGGAGAAAAAGCATCCTTGATTTCCAGAATATACCATGAGCTGAGAGGACTTTATGCACATTTCCTTTTAATTTAACTTCTCTAGAAGATGTGTGCTCACCATGGCAACCCTTGCCTCCCACACCCAGGCTCTTGCACATATGCGGCTTCAGAATTAGAACAACTTCATAAGAAATGAACTTGGTCCAATTGCAGGAGCCATGTTTTATTCAGAATTTTTAGCATTGATTTAGGCAGGCATAAATATTTTCTTACTTAAAATCACATTCCATTTTATTTTTTAAGCTTTTAATTTTTATAATTTCTCCATATATACAGAACATAAACATAAACTATTTAGTGTATTATTTTTATTTGCTTTAAATTTTTAAAACCTGTGAAGACATTGTCATTTCAAATTTTTATTGCATATGAATCCTATATTACTGTCAGAGTGCTAATCTGGGTTTTTTTCCCAGTACACAGTGCATGGTCATATTTGTTGTTTAAAAAAGTCTCTTTAATTATGACTTAAAACAGCACTTTTAGAATAGTTGAAAAGTTGTAGGTATTGTATTTTAATTGATGTTAGTATTTTATTGGTGTTGTGACTTTATTTCTTGAATACCCATACCATTAGTGTAAGTCACACATTCCAGAGTACCAACCCTTCACTTTACACCCACACCAAGAGTGCACTTAGAAGGATCAAGTGCTCATAAATCTCCTGTTGGGTTGTTTCTTGATCCTTATATCTTTTTTCTCCACAGAAATTATTTTATGTTTTAGAAAATTCTGAATTTTAGAAATATATAGTGTCCTTTAAACTCAAGAATCACAGCAACCACATACACCAACAGTAAAAGCATCGTTTTGTCCTCCTTGGCCATAACTCGGTTTGCAGTGCGTCCTCTGCACTAATTCTTGGGACTGGGAGAGCTCTGTCTGTGCATTTGCAGCTTAACTTTGGGAACGACTAATTTTAATCTGTGACACAAAACAGCTATTCAGTTTGTGTTAGTCTTTTCTGACCCTAAAGGGATTGCTAGCCCCGTGGATTGAGAAACCAAAGATGTTTCTAGGATCTTCTGAGAAACTTGAAGTTTGCTTTAGGAATCCCTAAGGACCACGCCATCAGTCTTCAGTTGGGATATGTTACTGTTTCTGTATCAGAACATGGAATCTGAACATTAAAATGATGATTCCAGCATTGTGATGATATCATTTCTGGGGAAGCAACAAAGCAGAAAGGAAACAGGTGCATGGCCTTCTTGTGTGGTCTTTAAGAATCCCTGGAGCAGGAGTCACTAAATCTACATTCACAGGGCAGGCAAAGTCCATGCTAAATTTACATCAGGGTTCACTCTGTGTTGCATATTATATGGACTTTGTCAAATTCATAATAACATCTATTAAACATTTTATATTATACAACAATGTTTTATTGCCCTAAAAACCCTCCTTTATGTTATGCTTACTCATCTTCCCACCACTGAAACTTTGATGATACTGAATATTTTATAGATGCCTTGGACTAGCATGTGTTCAGGTCAGCTTCTTTAACATACTAATATTTGCATATGTCTCAAAACATCAAATTATGAATTTGCATAGTACTCAAAATTAAAAGTAAATGCACCATAAACCAATAGTGTGTGGAAGGCAGTAAGTACAAATCAATATTCTTGTTCATTATCTTAGGGTTTCTATTTCTGTGAAGAGACACCAGGAACATGGTAGCTCATAAGTAAAAACTTCTAATATGGGCTTGCTTACAGCTCAGAGGATTAGTCTATTATCATCATTGTGGGAAGCATGATGGCACACAGGCAGATTGCTACTCTACTGGAGAGGTAACTGAGAATTCTACATCCAGACTGGCAGGAAGCAGGAAGAGAGAGCTGCACTAGGCCTGTCTTGAACATTTAAACCCTCAAAGCCCACCCTCAGTGACACACTTCCTCCCACAAGGCCACACTACCTAATCCCTGTCAAGACTCTCCCTAAAGTGACCAAGCATCCAAATATATGAGCCTAAGGGAGCCATTCATATTCAGACTACCACACTCTTCTATGTTTTTAACCCTTTTCTGTTAGTCAGGTTTAAATCATTACAAATGTTCATTTCAATAGAGGCGAGGTGAGAATAATCGGAGCTTACATGCCTCCAGAACAAATATGCAATCACAATGAAGAAGTGTCTTTTAAAATTATAGAAAAGGAAGCAAATAATAAAAGAATTCCACAAGGAAAGTAGATGGTCTTGTTAGATGAACACCTGTCAAAGCTTTTGATATAAATCATTTTCCCTGTGGTAATGGGTGTCCATGTGTGTACATTTATATAAAGTGGTAGGAGAGTGAAATTTAAGATAATGCTATTGAAACAGTCCACTGCCCTGGAATTGGGTGTATATGGTAGGTAGTGTGTGAGTGAGTGAACAACCCTCAGCACTTGCCTTTCCTTACACTAAACGGTGGCTGAAATGCACTCCTTGCAGTAGAAACCAGTCACTAAGCAACCAGGATGAATCAGGAGTGGAACTTCCTACAGATAATACTGTAGGAGGAATCATTCCAACCATCTCAAATACTGGAGATTTGAGGTTCAGACAGAGTCATGGGTGTGAACTGAAGCTTGTGGAGTCAAAATCCAGAGCATGTTAAGATAAACTTTATTTATTTACTTAATTAGTTAAGTAAATTTTATTTTTTAGAACTACATCCATGATTATGCCCTGTTTACATATTTCCACTATGCCCCCACCTTATTCTGATTCCTCTCAAACTCCTCAGATTCATGATCTCTTATTCTTATTATTTTTACATTCTTGCATATATTACACATATACACAAACTACATTTAGTGTTGCTTGTATGTACATGTATTTAGGTGTACCAATAAAATTTCAATATGGCTGGCTGAACAAAACTTACTTTTTCTTGACAGCTAAAATATATATGTATTCAGATCCAGATATTTAAATATTAGCTAAATATTTGACAATAACATATATTACTTTGCGACCACTTTAACATAAGAGACATTATTGCTTGTATTCTAGTAATAATTAACCCGTGTCAGAAGTATTTCATCACCTGTTAGAATCCATTACGCTGAAATGTATTAAGAAACTTTCAGTAAAGTATGCGCTGAATCAATAGCTGTCATCTATTCTGAAACTATGATGGTAGAGTTTATCAATGTCTTCTTGGGAAGTGTCAGATAGGTTGCTTGCTTGCATTATTTATCAAAATAGGAAGTTTATCATTTGTCCCTCAAAGACACGTGGAATTTTTATTACATAAATAGAACACTGGGGGTTTCCAATGTGAATTCAGTTTCATTAATTGTCCATTGCTTTCATAAGCCTAAAATGTCATTTTAATACACATGAAATTAATAGCAGTGATCAGGCATGAAATATTTAAGCTTATATTAGCCTCAACATAACCTATGTAAACACTTTAACCATGGAGTTAATGTTTATATTGACTGGCTTTCAAAAGATATCATTTCGCCTGTTACCCTGCTTATCTTTGCTTTACACCAAGTTCAGTAAGGTTTTAAAATTACGAGAGAGTTGTAGTATGCTGAAGGTCAAAACCATAACACACTTATTAATCTAGAGAGGCAAGCTGTGCTTGAGTACATGTGTGTCTGTGTTTTCATACAAGGACAGAATTATACTTGGTGGAATTTAAGAAGTAAAATAGAGGAGGGAGAGAGGAGAGAGAGCTGACCTGAAAAAGACACCCTTCTGCTGGTTTTCTTCATTGCCACTTCACCACCAGATTTTCCTAGGAAGAAAAGAACGTGACGTTATAAACAAGAAGTTGGAAATAGCATAGAAAAGTGGGGGGGGGTCAACAACTGGAAAAGAAAAGTTTGACTTACTCTGATGAGAAAATGAAGGGTTTCGTGTTATTTTCACCCTTGAAAGAGATTAAAAAAAAATGTCCTTTTTGAGTGTCAGAGTGTTGTGTAGAAGGCAGTATTCCAAAGCTATGTGATGATAGATGGAAGGGAAACCTCCGGAAATACCTACCGCCTGCCGTGAAGACATCACTGCGTTAAGATGGTGGGTAGTGGACAGAAAGCTGGGATATGCCTGCTGACTTTCAAGAAATGCTGTAACACAGACGGTGTGACTAAAATAATTAAAATTGTGTAGATAATTAGACTTCTTGAGTAGTAAATGATCAGTGCTCTGTATTGACCAGTAGAGGCATTTCCCAGAGTCACAGAAGGCAGAAAGGTACGTAGGACCACTTTTGCCACGGGTGATGTACCCTTTGGTGTTATTCAGAGACAGTGTAGTTCATGACCTGAAATCTTTTCCTTCTCCATTTCAAGTTAATTAATTTTGCAAGACAATTATAAAGGCTATGGTAATTAAGTTATGCTACTCATTTAAGTTTTGAGTGAGTATTAAACATTTTCCAACGTCTCCTGGGATAAAACTGAGTATTGCACAACATATACAGGGCATATCTGCACACACAGTGTGTAATTGGTCAGTTTCTTAGCACATGTGATAGATAGAAGAATCCTACTCTTTCATTGCTTCCCAAGACTTCAGTGCTGGACAAGATGTCAGTGGTCTCATTATATAAGGAAAGAGGCTGAGGCCCGGAGAAATTTGCTTCTTTGTTAAAAATTAAAGATCTGTAAGTGGGACCAACTTCTGGGTAGCAGATCTTAATGTTCAGTATTTGCCCATTAAAGTAAATCCATAGAAATGTTGAAGTGTTTTATACCATAGGGCATGAGCAAGGCTTTAATCCAATAGATAAGATTAGCGGAGCCAGCCAATAGGATGGCACCACACATTTATTTTTCATTTAGTTGGCCTAAATTTTTCACTAAGGTTATATTTAGCTTAATGTTTTTGAACAACTGTCTCATATTTTCTCTTTGATTTAACCACATAAAAAACATCCATTTAGTATTCCATTTTAAAAGATTTTATTAAAGAAATATGCAAATATTCTTACTAATATTGAAGTATTCTAAATGTAGATGCTATATCCTATCTTAATGGGAACAAAGATTTTTCTCTTAAACCATTGATTTTTCCAGCCAAATGAATATTGGATGATGAGAAATGTTCAATTAACTGTGTATAAGTGGATTATTTTCTAAATTTATCGATTTAATTAAAAGTCAAATGGTAAATTTTTCTTATCAAAACCAAAACTATTTAAAATATTGAAACATTATATAAAATATTACCTTAAATATTCATTAGGAAGTCAAACTAATTCAGGAAGATAAACGAGAGTCAATTGTAATTTGCACACAATTTCTCTACTTTGCACACACCTCAACGTTGGCTTCCAGCTGGTAAAATTCAAAAAATTTCAGTTTACACTTCCCCTTTTCAATGTGTTTGATATCTGTGTATCTTATTTGTTCTGTCACAAGACAAATTATAAACAATGTTCCATGCGTCGTTCTTTCTAGTGCTAAAGTGATCACTGCAACTTTTCTAGCTTTGTTTATCAGGAAACCAGGGGAAGGATTATATTATTCCACAGACCAAACATGCTAACAGTTTAAAGCAGTACTGAAATTTTGTTGTGAGCCTCTTAAAATATGTATTTGACTTTATAAACAGTGAAGCACAGAAACGTTTGCAAACAGAAGCATTAAGGAAATTAAAATCTCATAACTATTTTTAAAAGCAAATTAAGCAACTAGGAAGCAGCTAAGTCGGTAAGATACTTGTGTGCAAGTGTGAGGGCCTGGGTTCAGGTCCCCAGAATGTATGTAAAAATGCTAAGTGTAGTGGAATATATCTGTAATCCCTGGAGCTTGATATCCAGTCGATCTAATCACATTGGTGAAATCCAGGTTCATTGAGGGACCTGTCTCAACACACAAAGTTGAAAACGATTGAAGAGACACCCGACGTCACCTCTTGCATCCACACATAGGCACACAAACAAGTACACAAAAATGTAACACACACACACAGGTGATTAACTCTTGTGGAAAGTTGTAGGAATACCATAGTGACTAAACTAAAGTGTTGCATATCAACACAGATGTCCACCCCACTCCCTCTCTGATCAGTACTTACTCGTTCTGGCCTCCAGCGTGCAGGTATAAGGCTCATGGATATGACAGAATGAAACATTTCTGCACCTGTCAGTGCAATACCACATGCCATTCTATATGACACCATCTGAATGTCCTACAGCTGCGTTAACAGGAAGACAAGATGCCAACCTCCCCTTGCCCAGGCCTCCACCCACCCACGCAGTAACAACTGCTGTATCTTTCAGGTCGAGTTTTATCTAGTGGAAGAGGATACAGAGATCCTATATTTTACATGCTTGATGTTGGCTTGCTTGTTAGATTTCTCACACTCAGCATACTCAAAGTTTTCTTCCTGCAGAATCATGTTTCTTAAAACTGACTCTGGTTATAATAATGATGTGATTATTAAAAACACATGAACACAACTCACTTGAGAACATCTTGTAGGTTTTAAATGCCTTTATTTTCTCAGTTTATAATATTATGTGTGTATTCAAACACAGCAGAAGTCTAGAACTAAACGACTGACCTTAGAGTATTAAATCAGAGTCAGACTCGTTGTATTTTCTTATTCTTTATATTTTGGGGGTAATTTTTATAACAAAAATCAAGCTGAGATTTTTGTAGTAGAAATAGATTATGATAGAACTGTGCCTTAGGTCCATTGCTGAATTAATTAGTAAAAAAAAAAAAGTGTGGAGTCAAAAATTATTCCAAACTCTCTAGCTTGAGAAATGAGATATATGGAGGTACAAGTAGCAGATCATAGAATCCTGGAGAAGGTGCTAATTTGTTCAAGTGTAACTAGGACATTGATATTAATAAGGAAACTGAGTAACAGGGTAACTTATATAAGCAGTATAAACCAGATAACCAATTAACACAGAGTAAATGCACCTATGAAAAATTACTAGAAATGCACCGAGCACGTTTGGGGGGAAAATAAGCCTCTTTTTAAGAAAAAAATGTGTTTTCAAATAAATGAAAATTGGGTATGCAAAAGAATGACTCATTTTATTTTGCTATCTTGGTTTCCTTTTAATTATTTTTTGGCATGAAGAGAAAGCATGAATACATACTCTCTTCTTCTGAATACTAATTTCTTTCCTCCATTACTATTTTGCTTTACAGTTTAGAAAGGGTGCCCCAGTCCTGGTTTTTTGTATACTAATTTCCTGAAATGAGTAGAGCTTTGGTTCCCACGGAGTGCATTTTAGACCCATCTACACTACATTAGCCAAATAAGTCGCATGAGCAACCCAGCAAGACAACCAAATAGCTGACTCAGATCCACATAGGCATAAAGGCTCAGAGATAGCCTGAGGATCATGGGTTCTTTCCAGATTCATATCTATTTCTTGTTAGGTTCATACTCATTTTCAGAAAGAAGGATTTTATGTCTTAACACAGCTGGCTCCAGGTGTACTGCAGTATTGGTCCCTGAAGTAGTGAAACCCACCTCTTGGATATGGACATATTTTTCATTTTCTTTAAATTTAAATGGATTTTTCAGATTTCCTGGGGTCTTTCTTTTGCTATGTCCTACTATATCCCTAGGTTGTACATCTTGAAAATATAGATTACAATAATTTAGTTCTTACTGAAATAGCAGTCATATCTTTTGAAGCATTGGAGATTAGTTACATAATAAAATTTAACCTCCCTATCAAAATCTGAAGTTTGGTGTCTTTTAGTTTCAGGAATGGGTGTACTTTATGAGATATGAGGTACTTATCAATTCATAAAGCTTGCATTTCCATTTGATATTTAAAATTGAATATATTATGCCTTAAACGCTGGATTATATGTTTATTTTGTACATCTTATTTTCAAATAGGAAAGCTTTTGTTTTGGATGTGGATGGAATAAATAATTTTGAAAGATTTTTAAGTGTTCTTATTAATTTTGAGAATTTCATATAATGTATAAGAGCATATTCACTCCCTACTCCTTTCCCTAATTCTTTCTAGACCAACACTTTCCCTACATATATCTACCAACTTCTTGTTCTTTAAAAACGTAACATAAATTATGGAATCCAGTTTGTGTTACCCATATACTCTGGGCTGAGGACCATCTGCTGGAGTTCCGTCTACCTACCAAAAGCTACACCTTTAAGAAAACTGACTCTCCCTCCCTTGAAGACATCAACTGTCTGTAGCTCCTTAGATAAGGAGGGAGTCTATGTGCCCTTCCCATTCTATCACTTCATGATAGAATGCTAACTGGTCTGGTCTTAGGCAGATCTTGTGCTTGCAAGCTCAGATGCTGTGAGTTCATGTGTGAAGTGGTCCTGACACATCCAGAAGATACTATTTTTTTAAAATATTTATTTATTATGTATACAATATTTTTTCGGCATGTATGCCTGCAGGCCAGAAGAGGGCACCAGACCCCATTACAGATGGTTGTGAGCCACCATGTGGTTGCTGGGAACTGAACCCAGGACCCCTGGAAGAGCAGGCAATGCTCTTAACCTCTAAACCATCTCTCCAGACCCAGAAGATACCATTTTGTTCCATTTCTCTTTGATGCCTGTAATCTTTAGTCGTTCTGTTTCCTCTTCCTAAATGATACCTGGGCATTGTGGAGTGGGTGTCATATACATGTCCCATGTGTGGCTAAACAAGCCACTATGTATTTTGACCAAGTATAAGTTTTTGGATTAAACACCCTCTATCATACTAAGAAACTTCTCTGATCAGGTCTGGGAGCACAGTAACTTATGGGTATAGGAATATAAATTTATAGAACAGTTTTATATTATATTCATTTAGCAGAATAATAATAATTTTTTACTCCTGGGGCCTCCGAGTTCCCCAGCCATGAGTTCGTAGACAGACTTATAGTACCAGGCATGGGTTTCACCCTGTGGAGCCAGCTTTAAATCCAACGAGAAAGCATTTTGCCACTATTCCACTAACAGGCATATCTTACCATGCTGGTCACTGCTGCATTTTTATATCAGTGATTCTATAATACATTATACTATAGTCCAAGCCCAGAAAGACAAACATCACATGTTATTATTCATATGTAGATCTCAGCATTGAATTTTCAGATTTGTGCATTTAATTTGGATTTCTTACTTATAAATTCTAGGGAAACAGAAGGGAACTATTGGTTGGGAGAGAGAAGAAAGATTTCAAAGGAGAAGGGATAATAGAGCAGAGGTTAACATGATGAAGGAAAATAATCTCTAATGAATTAGATTCTTTGTTTAAAAAATATTTATTTATTTATTTATTTATTATGTATACAGTATTCTGTCTGTGTGAATACCTGCAGGCCAGAAGAGGACACCAGACCCCATTACAGATGGTTGTGAGCCATCAAGTGGTTGCTGGGAATTGAACTCAGGACCTTTGGAAGAGCAGGCAATGCTCTTAACCTCTGAGCCATCTCTCCAGCCCCATGAATTAGATTCTTTAGAAGTACAAACATTAGTCCGTGCTTTGTTTCTACTTCCATAGTGGTTGATTTGTTGTTGCTGTTGTTGTTGGTTTGCTTGCTTGCTTGCTTGCTTGTTTAAATAAGTCAGCTTCTCAATTTTAGGAATAACAAAATAGTCTCTGGAACAGTGTTTTCCATTTTTTCCCATGACTTGGTGTCCTTTTGCTAGATAAAATATTATCGAGACCTCCAAAGATTGGTAACAAGGCTGTGTTTAAAATAGTTGTTTTATGTTCAAGAGTTGTTATGTAAAAGCATGATTATTCTATAATTTCCCTCTTTGTATTTTAACAAAAATATCTTAACTCCACCAGTTAGGGAAATTGTTTTTCACGACAGATTACCAATACACTCGAGGCTGAGCAAAGGGACTTGAATTGTCTTGTAAATACAAATGGTTGCATTGTGCTGGCTCTCATTTTTTTGGTTGATTTATAAGCTCTCTACAAAAAGGGAGGTTCACTTTATCACACCGATTATGAATGTGCACACAAAACAAGTGTTTGGGCTTCTCATTTGCTGCTGCTTAATATGCTGTGTTCTGCTAAATTAGGAAAAGACAGAACATATGAAATTACAGAATTTTTTCTATATAACACATATTTACTCGGCCCAGAAAGAAACCTGTGAAAGATCAAAGGAATGATTACAACAAGGTCCAACTTGATAAAACAATTAGTCTTTACGGGGGCTTCTAGCAGAAGTACGTGTGTGGGGTGTGGGTTACACACAGGATCAGGAATGTGTCGACAGCATGGGCAGCACTAAAATGCCCATTCTCTTATGGACGATGGTTTGCAAAACCTCCAGCAATGGAGCCTGTCACATAGCTCGCAGGCATCTGGGCAGGTCCACGGATCTCCTCTTGACACCTCATCTAGTCAGTCCCTTGCCTTGGCAATCATTTACTCCTAAAAGTCTGTTCTGGGTCCTCTGAGAATCTGGCAAGATTCCACTTTCCCAGGCCTGGGATATCTTTTTTCTTTTTCTCACCTTCTTAAACTCATAAGCCCGCCATTTCCTTTCTAGGGGGAATGTTTCGATTCAGAGGAAACTGCTATGTAAAGTGGCTCACAGGGCAAGGACATCTCTTTGGCACACCTTCGGTTTTTACCTGCCAGCCCCTGGGAACTCCTCCTTCGTTCATTTCCTGTTGAGACTGGCTACAGATTTTACAAAATTTGACCTTAACCTGGTCAGTATAAGAAACTGTTTTAGACTCAAGGGTGTAGAGATAGACGAGGACCTTCATATTTCACATCTCTTATATCTTGAGACACAAATATATGAAGATGTTCTGTGGGAGCCTTTGCATTAGAAGACATGAAACTCTTTCTGTGGTCATTGTGTCTATATTTCTGTCTTGCTATCTGCTGCCCTGCCCTATTAAGCATTCAAATACACATTAAAATAGTATTTTTCTGGTTACTGTGTATCAGTGGCATGTGCATTTGAATGTAGTTAGCTCAAAGTTTGGTTTAGAGGTTTCCTTTTTCTTCCTTTAATTTTTTCTTCTTTTTTCTTTTCTTTCTTTTCTCTTTTCTCTTTTTTCTTTTCTTCTTCTTTAATTTTTTTGGCTTTTTTGAGACAGGATTTTTCAAGAGATTTTTGGAGCCTGTCCTGATACTTGCTCTGTAGACCAGGCTGGCCTTGAACTCTCAGGGATTCACCTGCCTCTGCCTCTCGAATTTTGGGCATAAGGGCATGTGCCACCACCTCCTGGTGGTTTTAGAGGTTTTCTATTGTTACTTCTGGCTAAGTGACTTTAGGAAGGTTAGTTGTTTTAACAAAGCACATCATAATGTATTATTTCAAGTAAATACAATAATAATCATCTTGTGAAAATTCTATAATGGCCCAATAATTTAGCTAAAATATAATATTATATAAAATATGATACTATGGGCATGCATTTGTGATTGTGTTGTCCCTCCCTAACTGAAACAATTTATTCGTTTAATATTTATTTGAGGATTGAGATCAAGATTTGCCTTGTTTCCATCGAAGTCCAGTATTGCTGTTGTCAGAATGATTTCCCAGCTTTACCTTTTACCCGACCAGGAAAAAGCCTGTTCGCTATAGTATGAGGCCTCTCCATATGATCTTCAGGACAGTTGGCAAATTCTTTTTTCTTCTTTACTGAATAAAGTGGTCACATCTTTACAAAGCTCTCTCATATGATGCTGTGTGATTACTGGGATACCACATACAATGTCCAATATATGTTCACAGAGTTGCTTTACTAAACTCACAACCAACTATTATGATCCTTGTTAATGTTTTATCTCAAACATTTGTAAAGCTACTTCTTTCAGTTTACATTTAAGCTGAATAAGAAAATATAAAAAGGCAGGAACTCAATGAGGCATTATATATATGTTTGATATAATCCTCACCAACTCTGTGAGAGATTATGATGGTCAGGAAACAAAAAAAAACTATATAGTTATCATGCAATAATATCATTATAGCATGATATATCATTATATAATCACTTTCACCATTGAATTATTTGTGCCAATTTATGGAGAAATAGACATCACATGCAATTTACAGACTTAAAATAAACCTTTTGTATAAAAGCTGGAAATTTATTATAAAAGTTTAAAATGCCAGAAAATTCCATTATAGAATATTCTAATTTTTATTTTTAAGATGATATATTTGATCTTTCTGTAGATCAGGCTAGGTATCAATGGTCTAATTCAGCCATGAACCCTGTAGATTACAATAATGAACAACTCACCATGATGTGCCCACTGGAGCAATAATGACAAGACTGGTTATGGGATAACCAACCATCTCTCAGTTGGATTTTAGGCCTTCTCCACAAGAGGGAATTCATACATGATAATGTAAAAAAGGTTAAAAAAAACATGGCTAGTAAAGTCACAGACCATAGGGAAGAATATATTTATGATGTTTTCTAAATCATCATAACTTTGTTTTATGTTTTGATTTTTGTTTATTTCTTTTGTTTTTTGCTTCTCCAAACCTTGACCAGAGAGGCATCTTGTGTCAGAAGATGGTTAATATAGAGTCATAATACTGTTTAAAGTACTAAGAATAAATAACTTTGATGTGGGATTCCCCTCTGTATAATATGAATATGTTTTATTAGCATTGGTTAATAAAGAAACTTCTTTGGCCTATGGCAGGGCAGAATATAGCAAGGTGGAAAATTCAAGCAGAGATGAAGGAGGGAGTCAGGTCAGATGCCTGCCAGCTGCCAAGGAAATAAGACATGTAGAAAATGAGATAATTCCATGGCCACATGGCAATGCATAGAATAATAGAAATGGGCTAATTTAAGATGTAAGAGCTAGTTAAAAATATGCATATGATCCAGTAATGCATGAGCGTTTATACGTTGAATTGCTGTAATGAAAATTAGTCTGCATTTGGAAATAACCTATGATATCCATTTGTACCACAAATACAAAAGAAGAAGCTTCCAAACAGGCTGTTGATGTCAAGAATAAGTTGTGGACAAGCACAGTAAACATTTCTTGGAAGTACAAGATGTGATAAAACATTTGCAGCCAGTTAAATGAGGGCCACTGACCTTGTCAGAATGACACAGCCACCACCAGAGAGCACAGAAAGAACTGCATGAACTATTACCAGGAAGCACTGGCTTCTAAGAGTTTTAATTAGCAGACTCTCCCATTGTTCATCTTAAACATCTTACAAGATAATGTCTTTGGTTCCCTTATGCCACAGATAAATATCAACCCCTAAAAGTTTTGCTTACAAAATGATTCTAGAAACAGAAGGACACAGAGTCTCATATAAATTTGTGGCACAATAGGATCACGCTGAACTAGATTTGTCATTTATACAGTGGAGGGGTTGAGTTTGTCTGACACTAGACCTTACTTTTCCAGTTATGTTAAAAGGTAATTTAAACTTCTGCGATGAAATTAAGCTCGTGTAGTTTAAAATATCAACTTATTTAAGAGGTTTTTCTTTCCCTCTCTTACATTACCCATACACAAACCTTGAATACCATTGTACTTGATCAGTCTGATTTATTCCCCTTACCTATCTGATCAATTAATATTTTGAGTGTGTATGTATGTGCTTGTGTGTATTTGTGTGCGTGTGTTCATGTGGGAGCATGTTGATGAAGAGACCAGGCATCAACCTAGGTTCTCAGCTATTCCTTGGGTGCTACCTTGCTCCCTCTCTCCCCTACTCATTTTCTCTCTCTTCTTCCCTTTCTCTCCCCTCTTTCCTCCAACCACACATAAAAAAGCCTCAGTTTCTTAAGTTGTGGCAAGTTTCTTGAGTTCTTAATTCTACTTGTGACTTTTTCGAATGATTCTATGTATCTCCTATAAATAATGTCCCACTACATTTAAAATGAGTTGAGTTTCCTTGAGAGTGACATAAAAGATAACACAATCCATCCAATTCTGTTCTACTGACACCTGAGGACTCTTAAGTGTTCAAGCCAAGGTCCTCCCTTCCCTGCAGAAGAGCAGACACAGCCATCCCACTCATTATCTTCCTGAGGATGGCTTCGAGTTCTGGAGATGGCATGGAGTGATACATACAGAGCCCCAAGTAAGAATCCTGATACTGCCAGTGGAGACAAAATAAATCCCAGTCCTCATTCTTCTTCCTTTATTGAATTGCTACTTGTTCTAAAAGCACCAGAAAATTGCCTGAGGCCACAGTGAAATATGTCCTATTGATTGTGAAGAAAGAGTGTGCAGAGGAGAATGTGTGGTGAGGAGCAGGCTCTCTGGCTCCACCTGGTTCTCATAAGCCCTCACTGCTTTGTGCCAGCTGGGATGCTGCAGACAAGGTGGTTTTCATATTGATAAAATAAACAACAGATTCCATTCTAGGGGTATTCAGGTGGGGAGTTCATGAGACACCACTGATTAAAATTGCTTTTGATAACCCTTGATAAAGGTTTACTTCTTGCTCTTCTTACGGAGAAACGAAATACATTTTTCAGTAAAGTTAATTTCTTTGGGGATTAGTTGAATTTGTAACGGAAAAAAAAGGTATTTCATGTAAGTATGCATTTTCTATGTTTTATTATTAAGAATCTGATAGTTGTTCTTTATCTCTAAAACACTGTCATCAATTCCTAATGAAAAAATAATCTAAGATCATAAGAAGCCTAATTTTTGCTGAAACTCAAGTTTTCATTATTGTAAAATCTGTACAGTAAGCTGGAGCCTGAGTAACTGTAGTGACTCAGTAACGATAAAAACACACGGTCTTTAGTGTTGCAGCCTGTGGGAGGCCTGTTTTGTTACTCTGGGTATCTGCAGCACATGTGTGACATATTTGTGCATCTAGATGTCTTTTCTCCCCTGGAAAATCTTGAAGTATGTAATAGGAAGATACAGTATGATGTCAAAGTGTTTTACCTATCTAGACAATGTCTTCCTCCTAAAACTCTCCTCTGCTTATTGTTTATTTAACTTGTTCCCATATTTTCCATCTGTCTTTTGCATATCTTTTTATTGAGTTTCATGTTTGACTCATAAATAGTTTTCAAATTCCCACTCCTTCCTGTTTCCTCGTTGACTTCCCTAACTTATGACTTCTTAATGTTACCTCTAACAATCTCTAGTGGTCCTATCCTAGTTCCTCTTTTGAGAAGTTAACTCAGTTTCATCTGAGTCTTGAAGCTCAGGGGAGGGCAGGGCTGCAGAGACAGATGGCACTCAGCCATCAGTAAATACACTTCCAAACTCTCAAACATAAATTATCTGTGCACTCAGCACGTTCTGTTTTGACCCTTGTGTTCCTTGTGCCAACAGTGCCTTGCCTCTCTGTCTCTCACATGTGTATTGTATTATGACATGTTGTGTTCTTAGAAGCTCTGATAAGATATCCTGCCTTGCCCAAGTCCTATCATCTTCTAGTAATGCTGGGAAATTCCGTTTAGTCTCTAGACTGCTCAGATGTTACTGTTCCCTGCTGTCTCTCTCTGCTATCTTCCTTCAACCATCCTAAGAAGAAAAGCCAGGTGGTAATCCTCTATTTTGAAAGTAATTGTCATATTGCAATATGGTAAAAATGATCCTGTTTTATTTTTTGTGTGTGTACATATCTAATTTTTTTTCCACTGAGATGAATATTGAATTGTAGAAAAGGAACTATATTCCTGTTGTGTACTGGCTTTTTGTACATGGCATATGTTCATAAATATTTGAGAATAAATTAATAGCAAAATATAATGTGCAAGGCTGGAATAAAGTTTCATGGAAGGTGTGAGCAGATCTACTTCCAAACCATATTCCTTTCCGTTGTTAGATGTAGATGACAGGGTCGAATTTCCCAAAATGGACTATAAAGGCTAAATATAATAAAGGCAATATACAATAATAAGAAAGCATAAGTTTAGGAGTGGTCAAAACAAAAATAAGCCTGGATTTGAGCTTTAACTGTGCCAATAGTGAAAAAATGTTAAATAGGCTGCATAGTTTTGGGAAACCCGGGGTTTTTATCTGAATAAAGAAAATAATAGTGTGTATCCCATCATACATTAGTGAAAATCAAGTGACATTAGCTGAAATGCTTTATAAACTACGAACCAGATTGTGTTAATAATTTAATTACATTTGAACCAATGGCCACAGTAAAACTCTGGTGAACCAATATACAAGTGTAACAAAATATAACTTATAGATATTTGTAGATATTTTGTATCTATTAAATTTGTATTTTCTTATAAAATTTCTCAAGTTGCATTCAATCTAAAACATTATCATCCTTTTCTCTTTTTTTCATACTTTGATGTTGCTGATGCTGTGTGTGTGTGTGTGTGTGTGCGTGCGTGCGTGCGTGTGTGTGTGTGTGTGTTTGTCTGTGTAGGCATGTATGACTCACTGTGAAAGAATTCCTAATCCCCAATGTTACACCCTCTTCTTCTTCTGCTCTCTCTACACGTACTGTCACTGAAATTTCCATGCAGCACCCCCCTGCAGTACTAATGGATGCTCAGTAACAGTACTCTGTGTTATCCTATTCTCAACTCACCACACTTTTAGAATTTGCTGTAGCTCTTGGTCATCCTAGGAACCTTGGACTTAGAAACTTCACTCCTCAGAAGAAGTCTCAGGGGCCTGTATCTCTGGGCCAATGTCTACAGAGGCCTCCTTTAGTCTTCAGTCTGCTAAAACAGGTTTTCCTGAGGACCTGAATGTTCTGAGGGACGTTCATATTTTCAGACCACCTATAGGGAAGACAACCTAAAACTCAAACGAGCGGCTCTATATGAGCTTTGTGGAGATCCACATATCTACTCCATGCCTTTTATCTTAACACCAGGCCTCCTAATGGTATCTGTGGTGAACAAACTCCAGTTGTCTTCACACTGTCTCATTCTACATTCCTATACAGTCAAACACTTCCTTTGAAGGGACTATCAGATATGTCAAGTCAAATAATAAGTTTCTTTATTCTGTAGTAAAAGAATCTGTGTCCATTTCTCCTAGTTTGATACTTAACATGAAGCTTTTAAATTCCAAGAAGAAACTCTTTCTCAGCAAGAGTTTGGTTTTTGAACTGTGCCAAATAAAGTCTGTAAACTCTGTTTTGGGCAGGAAGAGGAGCAGAGAAAAATGTAGAGCTCAATAAAAATCAATTTATAGAAGCCTCTGTTTTCTGATACTTAAGACTGAGTAACAACTTTTTCTTAACTCTATTCCTCATCTTCCTCTGTAATGAAATCTACCAGCTTCTAAGTTATATAGAGGGTATATGAACTGCTCCCAATGTTATGTGGTTAGAATAAATTAACATCACTAGGTATTAATAAAAATTCTAGTTTCTTTAAATAAGTTGTTGACTGTATACTAAAATTTATCAAAAACTTCCATAACAAGTTTGATTATTCTGTATATCCAACTAGACTTTAAATAGAAGACAGGTCAAGTGTCTTTCTGATGAAGCTATCAATATTAGACGTGATAATAAAATAGAATAACCAGCAAATCATTAGTACATAGTAGAGTATTTGTGGAGTTAGAAGCCCACTATTTCATGCTGTTACATCCTATTCTTCTAAAGAATTTAGATGTGTTAGCTGGCAACTCAAATCAGCAAATACGAATGATGTTAACATTGGCTGACAATGGCTGTGCATAGCCATCCTCCTTGCACGCTTTTCCTGAGAATATAGATTGTGTATACTCAGTAGTGGGGGTTCCTACATCTGCCTCAACGTGCCTTTGCCAGAAACCACTACTCCCAATAAGACACAGTGCCTGAAATATGCTCTGGTGTCATGATGACAATGGGCTTTTAGGAGCAAGTAGTTACATAGATTACTTCTTTGACGAGAATATCTGGCAGAAACAAGTTAAAGGAGGAAGAGTTTGTGTTATCTCAAGATTTCATAAGTTTTCTTTCATCATAGCAAGAAAAAAAAGGCAAAAGAAGCCCCTATCTATGGAGGCAGGACCATTAACATAAGAGAAAACAGAGAGAGTTGGACCTGAGCCCAGGGTATGACCTACGCCTAGTGATTTATATCTTGGAACTGGGCTCTATCTCCTAAAGGCTCTATGCCTTAAAAAAGGAACACCAATAATTGTAGATCAAGCTTTCATAGCATGAATCCATGGGGACCTTCTGGATTCAGGCCATAACAGCAAGGGCCACGCTCTACTATTCTTATTGCTTCTGAGGAATTGGGAAAGTTACATTCACTAAGGAATCTCAGCAGTTTAAGTCACATAGTAAGGCTGTAAATTCCCAGGCCAGGTCATTTTTCAAGGCTTAATATCAAATATGAGTGAAAGGCACCAAAAGTAAACATGGGTTGAAATGAAATCTCTGAGTTCTATTCAGTCTCATCTACATGTAGCAATGTAACATAAAAACATTATTTTATGTAAGAATCTGTAATGTATCATAGAAAATTACTATTAAGTATTATTGTTAAGAAATGGTGGTTAGAAACTATAGCTATTTTGCTCAAACACTAAGAACTTCTATTTCATTTCACATATAAAATAAAGTTTAATCTTTAGTATATTATGTCATAAGTAATTAATATATGAAATTATATTCTAAATAATAATATCAAAATAGTAAAATATTCTTATTAGTGTTTCTGAGAACTCTGAATAGGAAGATGGTTTACTTGTTTTATGCCTCAAAACTTCATAAAGATGTCCTCAGATATTCCAATGAGAATGCTGAGCAGTAATGTGGTCTATCATGGAAGTACCGTACTTCATACACACCCTTAGCTGACATCACATCCAGGGTTGCCAAGAAAATCTTAGGCTAGCACCTCATCAAAATGGCCCAGGGACAAGAAGCTATTCTCAGAATGGTGTCTAGCAGGCTTTCATTTGGGAAGCCAACCAGCTTCCAAATCATGACCCGGAGATTTATTATTAATTATGAATGCTCAGCCTTAACTTATGCTTGTTCCACTAGCTCATATAACTTAATTTAATGTGTTTCTCTTCATCTACATTTTGCTTCAGGGCTTTTTACCTTTCTTTCATTCTGTATGTCTTACTTTTTGGGGGGCAGTTGCCTGCCTGACTGGCCCTGGGCAGCTCCATCTCTTTCTCCCTTGTTCTCTCTCCTCCTGAGCCTAGATTTTTTCCTTCTACTTAATTCTCTCTGCCCGCCAGACCCACCTATCTCTCTACTGCCTAGCTAATGGCCATTCGGCTTTTTATTAGACCAATTAGATGACTCAGGCAGGCAAAGCAACACATCTTTGCATCATTAAACAAATGCAGCATAAAAATGTAATACACCTTTACAGAGTTAAATATTCACCTGCGTTGGTGGTATAGTGGTGAGCATAGCTGCCTTCCAGAGTTAAATATTCCTCAACATAAATAAATGTTACACACCTTTACATAAGGCAATATTCTACAACAACGGTGTTTGCCTCATAGACATCAAGAGAAACAATCTCTCTGGCTAGCCTGATAAATCACACATGCTCTGAAGCAAGGCCACTTGAGTCTTACGTAATGCCTCTATGGAAGGCACAATAAAACAGGATCATCCATGATGGATTACTTCCAGGAAATGTACTAATTGGATCTTTAGTGTCCTGACAGTTTACAGTGCTACATGTTTTCATAAAACATATTGCCAAAGTGTGTATGTATAAATATATATGTGTATATATTTATGTATGACCTGAAAATTTAACAGAAGTTGATCTATACTTCAGAATTCATGATCCGCTGAGAACTTAACTCTTCATTTTTGGTGTTGATTTGAGGCAGTGTCTCCTGTAGTCCAGAATGACTTTGAAATTACTACATAATCAAGGATGACCTTGAACTCTTGATTCTTTTGTCCACACCAAGGTTCTGGGTTTACATATATACACCCTCATGTCTAGTTATGTTGTGCTAAGGTTCAAACCCAGGACTCTGTTTGTTAGGCAAGTACTCTACACTGAGTTGTATCATGTGCTCATCTTTGTATTTTTTTATCCAGTTAGAATCAACAGGAATCTGATGACGCAAAGATTGGACATTGGAATGTCTATCTGTCTGTCTGTGCAATGTGTCCCAAGGCCCCCACCATTCTTATTTAGAATTTTGTTCTTCTTTCATTCTCTTTTACTTTGGGGGCTATACACGCTTATTCAAGAATTATTGAGCCATGTGCCCTGTCTGAGAAACACTGCAAGCGCAGTGGTAGGATTTAATTCCAATTTCTTTATCAAAGGTCTACAGGGAACAATGACTATTGCATTGTATCCTGATTTATGGGTCAGAGAAACCCAGGCTGTCTCCCTTCACCTTACATCTTTCCATAAACACACACACACATGCACATGCACACACACATGTATTCTGCAGTCTGTGACGTTGAAAAGATGCTTTGATTTAGTCAAAGAAAATTAAATCATGACATGAAATCTACTTCAAAGGACCTAAGTTTGCCACATGGAATGGATCAAAACAGAAATTCCAAGAGGTTGTCTTGTAACCGAAAGGCACTGGTCTATATTAAAAGAATAAAAAAGGTTTCCTTTTTATTTTCTCCAAGAGCAGACCTTTTGGGAACACTGGAACGTTTCAATGACCTTTGAGTTTTAATCCATTATTTTCTAAGACCTATGCTTGCCACAACCCACTGTAAATTTCCCATCTAGATCCCAAGCAAAGATTGTTTTGAACATAGGAAAAAATTCACCACAGTTTTCTGCCTACTAAGACTTTGGCTATAGCATAACTTGATGAATAAGGAGTTTCAGGAAATTTTAAGATTTCATCTTATGAATAGAATTGCCAATAACTAAGGTGTAGATGTAATTATCAGAGCTAATATCTCCACTTACTCTATGTGCTTTTATCATGCATTTAAAGTGTATTTAGCATCCCAACATCATTGGAAAGAAGAAAATTTTATTTTCTAAACTACAAACAAGGAAACTCTGAGGCTTCCCCAGCATCTGACAAAGCAGAACTTAGGTCTAAACCCAGGAATTTTGACCTTTTAATATCACAAAAGGCTTTTAGCTTCTTATTTCTCATACAAATTTGAGAATTTCATATGAGTACTATATCCACATCATTCTCTCCTTTTCAACCTCCCCCCAATTCCTCCCATGTCCTGCCTACTCCTAAAATTCATGAGTTTTTATTCTATCATTATTATTCTTGCATGTATTTGTATATAAGTTTATAAATACAGCTTACTGAAATTATTTAACATTGATCATATGAGTCTAGAGCTGATGTCTTGGGATTGTCTAACCTACCAGGGGGCTCATCTCTGGAGAAAATTGATTCTCCCTCTCCTAGCAACTGTGCAGTTCCTCCAGAGAAGAAGTCGTGTAAGAACATGCCCATCCATGTTGGTAAATTGATTGGTGTTCTCAATTTGTCTTATTTAGGCAGCCATCTTGCTCTTATTTAAAATCAAATCCACCAACATTGACACACATAACTTAGAAGATGGTCTAAGGGGAACATAAGAATAGGCATTTGGTGATGCAGACTGCTTAACAATTGGAGTATTGTTAGTATTTAGTTGGTCAATAGTTCTCTCTTATAAGCAAATTAAAGACACAATAAGTTCATTAAAAAGTCAGAGTAAAACCTAATTGGCTTTAATAATAAAATGTAAAGGTATATTTAAACATCTAATGCATACTTCAATCTATTTTATATTGTTTCTTTAAAATGTGTAGTTTTATTGTCTTTATGATTGACATTCTTTATAACTGTCCAGCCTACACAAGCATCCCCAGTGATTCAGACATCTTCTCTTATATCAGTAATATCACAGTACATGTTTATGTGTATACTTCATCCCTTTGGTAGCTGGAATGAAAATGGCCCCAAAGACTCAGGGAGTAGCAGTATTAGAGGTGTCGCCTTGTTGGAGGAAGTGTGTCACATAGGGCATGGGTTTTGAGGCTTCAGAAGCTCAAACCAGGCCTAGTGGGTCACTTTCTTTTCTTGCTGCCTGCTGATCCAAACATGGAACTATCAGGTACCTCTCCAGTGCCATATCTACCTGTGTGAGGCCATGCTTCTCACCAGGATGATAATGGACTAACTGCTTATACAATATATAATTTATTATACATGAAATTGTGGTATAACAGATTGTGAACTTTTTACCCCTATCTCTATATATTATCATTTTATTTTTAGAAGGGTTTTGCTAACCATAGGAATTTGAAGTTTTAGTTTAATATGGTATGCATCTTGAAATGCAAACAATTACATGAATGGTTTCTGTATGTTTTTCAAAGTCAGGATGGTAAATGCTTCTCTGGTCCTAATGGCTCTGTTAAATTTTTTAACAGTTCTGGAAATATTTGGAATGATTTTGTAGTCACCTTCTTGTGACTTCACGTTGAATCTACCCTTTCCTTCTTCCCTTCATCCTTCAGATCTACCCATACTCCGTCTACACAGAGCTTCAAACTCACCATGATTTCTCCTCATATCAGGCCTGAAATAGCTCAGCATCATCTCAGAAAATTTTCTTCTCACCCATGTTATACTCCCAACATCATAGTGTGTGCTGACAACAATTATCTTTCTAAAAACTACTAATCCATTCGTTATGTCATATCTCTTCTTTACCACATCATCTCAACCTTCCTTTTGCCTGAGTGAGCCCCACTCGAAATGAAAATATTGTTAGCTGAACCTTCCCAAAGAATGGGAAGGTGTCTGAGGGTAGTCTTCCTTATAACCATCTGATAGAAAATGATAATACTGCCCCTACAGGCATCTTTGCTAAAATGATTGCTACTACTGCTTTTGAGAGTTTATCTATAGATTTAGTATTGTGTTAGCCATTTTCTACAGACTGATTTATTTAAGCATACAGCTAACTCCATGGCGGGTACGATCATGCTCACATAGAACATAGTTCACCTGGGCTAGCTTCTTGGTGGCTTGATGTGCTGAAGGATTCTTTAGTCCTCTATCCACAGTGAAAACACAGATGTCACATCAGTAACATGCTGCAATATGGGGTTTGTATGGATACCCTACCATTTGCTCTTTGAAATGTTTAATGTTTAACATCAACTTCATTGCCTAAACACTATAATTTTTCTTTAACTTAATCTTTCACAATAAAGTACATTTTTAAAATAATCTATACTTAATAAAATATGTACTTGGTAATTACTTACTCCAAAATTGTCTCATATAGAGGATATTGTGTGACCTAAAGTCTAATTACCGCTAATGTGAATCTTCTGTATCATCTTTAAGCACACAGAAGTGGAAGCATATGACAAGTCCTAGTTATAAGACCTCTTCATTTGTGTGGACGGTTTTATCCCAGCTACTTGATTAAGATGGGCTAATTTGTTCTTTAGGTGACACCAACATTCATACCTTTTGAAGACTGAAAAATTGAAAAGATAGGGTAGTTGTTTTGTGATTGTTTTGTAAGGTGATGTTGCACAGTAATTGATGAGACTAGAATAAACGCCGTGGTGAGTTGTCTGTAGGACCATTGCTGCTCACCGCTGTGTGAAAGCAGCTTTTCCGTTCAGCATCCCTAAACTTCTGTCCTCTCCCCCTGTTCCTGTGAGTCTCAAGCAGATCGGTAGTTGAGATGTTTTCTATCTGTGTTGAAAGTATGCCAACCGATGTGAGAAGACTTAGTCTTAATGCATCTCCCAAAGAGCAGTGTTCCATGATTGGGTGGTGACTATAAACACAGACAGTTACAGCTTGAAGCTGAACAGACACATTTCTTCCATCTCAAGTGAACAAGAATCAATCACACGATTTAGTGAAAAACTCGATCACTTACGTCATTATTTAGAAATAACCTTTTCAAATTTTTGTATAATTCATTTTACATAACAACCACAGTTTCCCCTCCCTCCTCCCCTTCAGTCCCCTCCCCCACCTCCTTTCTACCCCCTTATCCACTCCTCAGAAAGGGGAGTCAGGGTATCAATTTGAAGCATAACTAAGCTCCTCCCCCCCCCGTATTATGTATGGCTGAGCAAGGCATCCCACCAGAGAAATTGGTTCCAAAAAGTCAACTCATGTGCCAGGGACAGATCCTGGTCCCACTGTTAAGGGCCCCAAAGCAGACCAAGCTATACAACTGTCACCCACATGCAAAGGGCCTAGGTCAGTCCCATTTAGGCTCCCTAGATGATAGCAGAGGGTCCCTAAGCTCCCAGGAGTTTGGGTCTACTATTACTATCTCTGTGGATTCCTGGAGGAATGGACTGACCTGGGAAGGAAATATAGATTAGATCTCCTAGGTAAACTGGGGGCAGGGGAGAGGGTACAGGGGAGGGAATGGAGAGTGGGAACATAAGAGATTGGGATAGAAATAGCATTTTAAACATTCTTGCACCTAATCAGAGAATAGGAATGGTAATGGACCATATTAAATGAATTTGCAAGGTTTATCCACAAATGTGACTTGAATTCCTTCCAGAGTGAATGGAGAGGAGTGATGTGTACAGCATCTTCTCTCCTTTCGTCCTCTGGAGCAGAGCTCTGCAGTACACCAAGAGCTGATAACACCATAGTACTGGTGGAATCTTCAGCCAGTCCCATGGTATGCTGGTAACACTGCTCTAAGTAATCAGTTTCAGAAAATTTCACTGGTTATAAAAATGGGTGATATAAACCAATAAATATTTGCTACCTAAGTTTCTATTTCTAATATCTTTCCCTATGGATAGTATTTTAGGTGATGGATAAAATTGTTTAAAAAAATAAATAAAAGACTATGGTTTTAAGAATTTCTACTGTATTTCTTCTTCAATCTTTAAATAGCTTCTGTTTCTGTGTCCCGACCAAATAAGAAAGTTTACAAAAGAGAATGAGGGCCTGTGACTATACTGGCTAGCTATATGTCAATTTGGTACCAGCTAGAGTCATCTGGAAAGAGGGAACCTTACCTGATAAAATGTTTTCTTAAGACTGGGGTGTGGGCAAGCATGCAGGGCATTTCTTAATCAGTGACTGATGAGGAAAGTCCTAACCCATTGCTCATGGTGCCTCCTCTGGACAGGTAGTCCTGGGTGCTATAAGAAATCATTCTGAGAAAGGCACAACCAGCAAGCAACAAGCCTCCATGGTTTCTGCATTGGGTCCTGCCTCTGGGTCACTACACAGTTTGTTTTCTGACCTTAGCTTCCCTCAGTGGAGTGTGATTCAGGATATATAAGTCAAATAAGCCCCTTCCTCCTCAAACTATTCTTGGCCGTAGTGCCTCATCACATCAATAGAAACCTTAACTAAGACAGTAGTCCTTCCCAGTAGTCCTGTCCCATCACAGACTACCTAGCTTGGATGCGCTAGTTAACTTTGCTGAGTTTCGGGTTCTTTATCAATAGAAAAGATTAGACCCCAGCAGATGTAATTGTTGGGAGTCACAGACAACACGTGTAAATAATGCAATTTATTCAATTTATTACCTAATACAAAATCCATAAGGTGTCCACTGTGGTTTTCTGTCTTTCCCCTTCCAGCCATTGAAGTTTTAAATAAAGGTTTGTTTTATTTTATATTATCATTATTATTATTTGCTTAACCGGAGTAGCCTCATCAGCTCCAATTTGAGTAACATATCTTCCAGATTGAATTTGAATCCCACATTAAATAGTGTGCCAAATACCCAGGGAAATACCTGGTGTGTAATAAATTGTCAGTAAGTTGCTGTCCACTAAACCATTTATGGTCCTGGGTTTCAAAATGTATGGAGAGAAAGTGCAGAGTGGAGCTTTCTGGAGACAAGCCTAGTCTGACTGCCTTATTCCACAAAATGTACATTTACCTTTTCCTTCAAAACAGCTTCTTGGATATTAACTCAAAGAGTTTGCCTCATACAACGGAATAGATGGCATTGATGTTTTTCATAGGTTTCATCTTTTCAAGTATTTGTGTTCCTCGGTGGAGCATTTCAGCTGTAGCTATGGAACCCAGTGGGAAATGAAGTCAGGCAATCTGACCCATTGCCTACAAATAAATAACTACCAGACATCTTCCCGAAGACCTATCTCCTTCCACTTTTGCAAGGCTCAGTTAATGGACAAGGTAAATGGATCTAAGTTTAATGTGTTTTGCCACTTACTAAAGCATACATGAAAAGATGTGTTTAGCCACAGTGACATAAATTCAGCTTTCTAGTAAAGCCGGGTCTTTTCTCTGTTGCCAAGGGTTGGCAGATCTCTAAGCTTCATTTCTCTGTAATCCTGAGACTCAGTTTCCAGGAATATGTAAAGCAGTGAAATAATAAGCAGAATGCCTTGATCTGGTTTGAAAAGAAAAACTCAAACATGCAATGATGGTGATGTCTTGTGCTAACAGCACAACTCAGGACAGGTAGAACTACAAAGCCTCTGAGAGTTAAGTCGGCATGTAGTAAGCACCAGGGAAAGCTCATTATTATATTCAGCAGATATGTGATATTCTCTCAATATGCCAGACTTTTTAAATAAGAATACTGCAAATAAACTGTTTAGTTTTTGAGGGATATCCTGTGTTCCTCCAGGGAAATCTTGTCTCCTCTACCAAGTTTCTTCTAGCAGATACTGTGAATATGTTATTGAATGCTGTGGCTACCAATAAAATTGATGCAAAATCCAGTAGAATAGTTTCAATTACCAGTATAATAATTATCTTATAATCAGAAAATATCTCCCACTCACTTTGCTGTACATAGCTACCCTGTGAGCAAGATGAGGCTCCTCCTATATGCTGAATGTGGAAAATAGTAGCCAGGGAGTGGATGTGGAAATAGGAGGCAAGAAAGGAACATTATCACGAACCAGGGAATGGCAGAACTGGCGGAGAGCAGCCTTTGGTGATTCTCGCAT
>JAQHUG010000129.1:1075442-1089765 GCA_028555095.1 Dicrostonyx torquatus
AGAGAGAAAGGGAGGGAGAGAGAGAGGGCGAGAGGGAGAGAGACTAGGAAAGATGGCACAGAGAGAGAAATTGAGATTCAGGATTTAGTTAATGACTAGGGTACAGCAAACCAAAATCTGCTGGTTCTGGAAGGCAAGAGATGAGTTTCAGGTAAAGTCTGAGCAGTCTTCTGACCAAATTCCTCCTTAGGAAGGAAATATTAAAGTTTCTCTTTTTAAGAAATTGTTATGCATATACTCCACATTGGTGCACAGAGGTCAGAAGAGGGAATTGGATTACCTGAAACTGAAGTTACTGACGGTTTGAACTCCATATGGGAGCTAGGAACAAAATCTGTGTGCTCCACAGAAGCAGCAAGCACATGCTCCTAACCATCGCAACACTGAATTTCCCCTGTAAGACTTTCCACAGACGGGATGGAGCTACCATACTACAGAAAATAACTTTATTCAAAGTGCATTGACTTAAGTATGGATCTCATCCCACAAGCACCTTAATGAAAGCAAATGTTTAGTTAGCTAGCTACAGGAGCATGGTGGTCTAGGTAACATACATATAAATCTAACCAATGCACATGCTAAAGTGTCTGTCGCAACTTACATACACAGGGACCCTGGATGCAATTACTTAGTTTGAGTATACCAATCGTGACCTCCAGCATTCTCACCCCAGGCTTCTGTTCAGCATTAGGACTGACCCACCTGAGCATCTTAATCACTTTTATGTTTACCAATCTTCAGATTGTTTCAGGTCACAGAGGAATTAATATTATTTGTTCACCTATTTCTTACCTGACTTAGCATAGTAAATGAAGCATGACTATTAGCTTATATATGTGTCTGATACTCTAGGACGAGTCTCATTTAAAAATAGAAACAAAATGAATGTAAAATTATCCTAGAGATGTTGGCCACATCTAAGTGTTATGGACCACACAGGGAGGAAGTAGAGCATATCTCAAATTGACAGATGGAGAAACAATGTCTCTGAGAAGGTCAGTAACCGTCCTAGTGGTTGATGCTCACCCACATCTCTGGGACACAACTTTCTTTCAGTTTGTCTACATGTGCCTATAATTCCATGCTCTGAAGACTCAGATAAGCATCTCTCCTGACTGATTGCTACAGTGTTGTTCTTTAGTCTGTAAGACCACACAGTGTAGACTTTCTCTGGGAACTACATAGAATTTCTAGGGGTATGTTAGTCCACTGTTTACTTTATAAACCTGGCCACGAAAATAAAGAATGAATGCTTTATTTCCTAAACAATGTTGTAAGTTATTTATCAATATTTTAAATTTGTCACAAGATTGGTAATGAAATACTTAGTTTCAAAAGTTTTTAAAATAATATTTCATTCATCGTGAAGTTCCTTCAACTGATGAGAAGGAATCTAGTGGTCTCAGAAGCTGGGTCTAGTCATGGCTCTTTGTGCACTAGAGTCAGATGACATCAAATGCAAAGGCTGGTTCCAATAACACCCAATCCTCTTCTTCCCTCGTGGTCATGTTTCATGACCACGCCTCTACTGCACTGCCTACAAGTGTTAAGGAAGGATGTATTTATTTCCAGCTGCAGAGCTGAACAAGTTTGCTCCCTCCCATAATGACCTTCCAACCTAGTCAATATTCACTTAGACCTAGTTCTGAGACATGACAGAAAGTCTGCAAAACAGTTCATTGCAAGGAAGAGACAGAGCAAGTGCCTTTGAGCAGAACAGGAAAATGGGAGCCATAAGGTTCGTTTGAATATTCTAGAGCCACTCTGACTCTGGATATGATCATCTATGTCAGGTAAAATGGTAGTCCTTATTTCTTGCTAAACAGCTATTTATTTTGTAATTAACTTAGATTTGTAGAAAACGTCCAAGATAATAAGTGGGATAAACTTTTGCCCACATAAACTCCCTCTTTTATGGTTTTGTATTAATTTACCATAGTTAATTGACCTAAATTGTTACAGACTATTACATACAGTCTATACTTTATTTGGACTTCCTAGGATTTAACCCAACATTGATTTTTTAAGTTATTGATTTCCATTATTAATTCGAAACCTTTATTTCGTGGTATTGTGCTAGTTATCTGAGGCTGTCATGGCAAGTAACCCCACACCAGGTGACTTGAACAGAAATTTGTTATCTTGATATGGGGAGGCAACAAGCTATGGATTAAGGTGTGAGACAGTATGTTTCTTTACATGCTTCTAATAGAGTATTAATCCACTCCAGGCTTCCGTCATAGTGGTTAGGGCTCTGGAAATGCATGGTAGTACTTGGCTCATACCACATAATTCCAGTTCTAAGTCTTTCCTCACAGGGCTAGCCTTCAGTGTCAGTCCTTTTCTCTTTCAACCTGTGTCTTCACAGAGGTTGTTCCTGAGTTTCTTTTCGCTTTTTCTGTCTTCTTATATTATAGCTCCTGATTTCAAATAGGATCCACCCTAAGTCCACCATGTTGTCCAAGATCCAAAGACCACATTTCCAAATAAGGTCATGTTCTGTGGTAAGATTTTGATGTATATTTCTATGCTAGTGTTCATTCCAGTGCAGATATATATCCTAGAAAGTAAAATTCAGATGAGTCAGAAATAATGTCCATAATTTTCTTGTGAATAATTTGTCATGCAAAACTAATATGCACTATAGAATTTTGCGCTGCATAAAAGGATAATTCCCGTATCTACTATAATTCATGTTTATAATGTTTCATTACTGGAATAACTTTACAAGATATTTGCACACATAATTTTTGCTTAACTAATATCTTGATGCTCAAAGTAAATAGGAAAATTAACTTTTAAAAAAATAAGTAGAAATTTCCCATTTCACTTATTGGATTGTAGATTCTAGGGACTAGATATTTAGAAACCTTTGTAATAACTCTTTAATAACCTTTACATTTCATGTTTTAATTTAATTTTGTGATGTGCTCTTTGGAAAATCCTGGGTGTGGTGGCAGATGAGGCAGCACCATGACTTCCTGTTCTGGGCTGAACAGTATCCTTTCTTTCATCCTTAGGAGCCCTGTGGTTTTGTGATATTAAAGGATAATTCTAGTTTTCACTGCCCCCAAAGTTGATTAGAAAAATAAGTGAATTCTTTCTTCTAGCATAAAAATACTTATTAAAAACTCAAATACCAGACTCATAATTGTTTTCTTTTGCCTTTTCATGTTTTTGACATTGTAATATGTGTGTTAATTTTTTTCCTTTTCTTTTGGGACTTTTAAGGAGAGATGAAGTTGATAAAATTCTATTTCCATTAAAAACATAATTTAAAAATCCAAATCATGGCTTTTATATTGTTGTTTCTAAGAATTTTCATAGATACACATTTTTTTCAAATTCAAAAAAATCTATAACCCTGCTTCTCTCAAAATTTATCCAGTTTTCTAATTCTATTTTATATGGCCTAGCCATTATTGATTAGATTCTTGTCCACATAGCCAAATGCCATTATTTCACCTTGGGAGTAAAAAACAAAATCATTTTCACCATAAATAAGTGGTCTTTCAAAAAATCACATCTTTTAAAGTCAGCCAATAATCCCTCTCAAGGGTAAGTGGCAGATGAGTTATAGAAGTCATGTGCTAAAGCAAGACCGAGCACCATTAACACCTTCGCTTGATTTAGTGGCCTGAATTAATTGGATTATCTGTAACAGAAAGCAGGACCCCCGGGTAACAGCATTAAGGACAGCTTTTGTTTTGATGAAGTACTGCAGTACTTTGGCAACACTCTCTGTGGTTCGATGGGTTCTGCTGTAATTATTTGTAAGTAGTTCTAAATATGCCAATATCCCTGTTTTGCCTCCATTATGCTATCTCATTGGCAACAGGTATTAGGGTGACTTGGTCACTGTTAGATTTATGAGATAGAACAGCACAGATTTAAAAGTGCCAATAAATGTCCGGCTATTGACTGTGAGGGATGTTAGAGAAGTAAAACAAAGATGATAGATCATTCACATAGGTTCTAAACCTTCTAGAATGTGTGTTCTTACTGTAAGGCATCCAATTTACAAAGATTGTTAAAGCTTCTCTGGAGGGCTGGAGAGTTGATTCAGCTGTTAGGAGCACTTCTTGCTATTGCATTGGACCTGGGTTCAATTTCCAGCATCTACATGGAAACCTAGAAACACTTACACCTCTAGTTCCAAGGATCCAATACCCTCTTGTCACCTATATGCAGTACCCATCCATGCAGGTAAAACACTTATACACACAAAATAAAATGAATTATTATTAGCCAGGAAGTGGTGGCACAAACCTTTAAGTACTTGAGAGACAGAGGCAGGGAGATCTCTGTGAGTTTGAGTCTAGTCTGATCTACAGTGTGAGTTCCAGGACAGGCAGGACTGTTACACAGAGAAACCCTGTCTCAAATAAACAAACAGATAAATACAAAAACAAAATTGTTTTTAATATAAAATAAATGTTCCTTAAAATAAAGGAGACAAAGCTATGTCACTAGCATTGTCTGTAGACTGAGTTCACCTAAACACCAGTGTTTGAAGTTTATTTCTGATCTGTCTTGAGAAACACTAACAATGGCTCTTAGAAAAGGTCCCTTTAGAAACCAGGCTCTTGAAGGGGACCTGGTTAGCCATTCATTAGAAAGCCTAGATGCTGGCTACTGCTGAGGCCCATCCCAAAGTTGTATATTTCCCACTTTGAGTGGACTCTTGTTGTTCTGAAATCTCTTTTCTTAAGCACAAATAACTGCACCTAATAAATGTGTAGCAATGTTCCCTGGGAGGGAATAGATATAGGATGAATCTCAGAAACATCCAATAAAGGTATAACTATATTTGGAAAATATTGTTTTAATTGTTTACAAACAAACTTTAAGGATGAAAAAGCCTCCCCACTCTGCTATTTCATTGAGCAATAGTTTCTCTGTATCTTTTGTTAACTGCATCCCTACACTTGGGTTGCTAACCTGGGCAAGAGTGTAAGACGATATTTTGGGTTTGTCTCTCCCATTTAAATTATACCTTTAGCCGGGCGGTGGTGGCGCATGCCTTTAATCCCAGCACTTGGGAGGCAGAGGCAGGCGGATCTCTGTGAGTTCAAGACCAGCCTGGTCTACAAGAGCTAGTTCCAGTGCAGGCTCCAAAGCCACAGAGAAACCCTGTCTCGAAAAAAAAAAAAATTATACCTTTGGCAAATCTAAAATGAAAACTTTGTTGTTATCTGGATAAATGTTCAACAGCATTCAAGTGTTCGATATTACTTGTCAATTCGTAGTTTCAAAAGACAATGTATTCAACAATCCCCTTTCATTCATTTTCTTATGTCTTCACAACTATTCTGAAAAGAATGTCTTTAAGGCGCCTTTCTTTCCTCAGCCATCTTGTGCCTCAGTCCTCCCTCCCATGCTCTAAAGACTGTGCCAGCATCTCTGTAACTCCGGACTTGTGAAAAGTCATTTGAACTTGTCATTTGGCTGATGGGAGGAAATACTGTAATCTGACCTTGAAGCTAGCTGGTACAAGCAGAGTCCATTTAAAAAACCAAGCTTCCATGGCCCCTCAATACTATTATTAAACAGTAGTTTAGACTAGAAACCTGCCATATCTAGTATCTCCAACTAATGAAATAAATATTTGCATTCATTTTATAAATAACATTTTATTAATTTTTTGAGACTTTTATACATTCATACAATATTATTTTCATCATCTTAACAGTTGTATTCTTACAATAGACCAGAATTTTCATTCAATGATGGAAATACAGGAAAGGTGTGATTATCCACTTATATTCCCCAACATTCTCTCCAGGAGTTTAGTGCAAGAAAGACACACTTCTGATTTGGAATAGATACTTAAATTTGTGTATAAGGGTTATCTGATAACTGATAGACTATATATTCATGCACACACATAAATAGAAAGATAGATGATAGATAGATGATAGATAATAGATGATAGATAGTTGATAGATGATAAATAGATAGATGATAGATAGATAGATAGATAGATAGATAGATAGATAGATAGATAGATAGATAGATGTGTGTGTGGTTTTGTGTGTGTGTGTGGTTTTGTATTTGTGTGTGGGGATTGTGTGTGTGTATATGTGTGTGACATTAATTAGAGTGGCTTACATGTTGGGGTCCAACTAATACAACAATGGCTGTCTCCCAACAGAAAGACCAAGAATCCAATAGTTGTTCAGTTCATGAGGCTGAATGTCTCAGATGGTCTTCAGTCTATGTTGGAATCCTGAAGAAGTAGATCCTAATACCAATGAAGAAATGCCTCAGCAACATGGTAGATGGACTTGCTAGTGAAAATAAGGGAAAGAGCTTGCTTCTTCCAAGTCCTTTTTTGTAGGCTGCTGTCAGAAGGTGTGGCCTAGATTGAATATGGATATTCCCACCTCAGGGGATCCCATCAAGAAAATCCCTCACAGTTATGCCCACCTGCTTGGATTTCTGTAGATTCCAGATACAGTGAAACTGACAACAGAGATTAGCCATCACATTTTGCATAGCAAGAAAAATAATTTTAACTACAAATTTTATATCACTTAAATACAATGTGATTTTACAAGATTTTTATTTTCCCACAAAAAAAAAAAACATGGGATCTTTGGAAATGAAGCAGAGGCAGCCTGAAAACCTCAGGCTTTGCAGGTTGGGGAAGAACAAATCTATGAAAGCAAGGAGGAAGATGAGAGGAAGGAGATGAACTTCATTTGACCTTGGGCTGTTGATTACAGCTCTTAGAATCTTGCTATCAGTCCATGCATTCAGCTAGATAGTACTTTATCCTACAGCGATTCAAATCTGATTCACTTCTACGTATTCATAAAGGGGATTAATTAAGCACAATAGCAGAAAGTAATTTATCACATTAGTTTTCGCATGTTTTCAATCTCTTCCAACAAAAAATTTTACAATAAAGAAAAACCAAAAGGTAGTAGTCCCAGGAAACACACACAGGTAGTGCAGAAGTTTAAAAGCCCCTACTTAGTATGTGCATTACAATTGTTTTTTTTTAAGGTGAAGAAATTTGTGTCTGACTGAATAACTGAATAACATAGGCAATGGAGCCTACCTATGAGATCTGCTTTACTAAAACCTGTGTAGCTTCAGAGCCTTGTTTATTACCAATAGGAATAATAACTTTTAAGTTCCCTATGAAGGGATGCCTTGCTCAGCCTAGATACAGTGGAGAGGGTCTTGTCTCAAGGGATATGCCAGACTTTGTTGGAACCCACTGGAAGACCTAAATCTCTCTGAAGAGCGGATGAGGGATGGGGTGGGGAGAAGTTGGGGGAAGTGGAGGGAGAAGAAACTGGGTTTACTATGTGAAATAAGATTGTTTTAAAAAGAAAAAGAATGGAAGGAAGGAAGGAAGGAAAGGAGAAAGAAAAGAAACTGGCATTCCCAAACCTGGTCAAATAATGAACATTAAATTTGAAAATAAAAATGTTCTAAAGAGTTGTGTATGTGTTGTGGTGTGTTGCGTGTGTATGTGTGTGTGTGTGTACTTTATTTATCCTTTTTTATGGTGAAGTTTTATGTTTTAATTAAGTATTGCTCCAGAAAGCATTTAGCTGTTGTTTAT
Source organism: Dicrostonyx torquatus (assembly GCA_028555095.1). Lineage (NCBI taxonomy): Eukaryota > Metazoa > Chordata > Mammalia > Rodentia > Cricetidae > Dicrostonyx > Dicrostonyx torquatus. The sequence goes on from JAQHUG010000129.1 coordinate 1,083,022, forward strand.
ACAGAACTTCGTTTTGTACACTGCCCTCCAGAATATTTTTCCATATTTTTTCACACATGCAAAGCAAGGAGAAAGAGTGGTCAAAGGGGTCTTTCCTACAGCAGGTTCCGCTACAGTCATGGTTCTGCTACTCTTGCTCCATGGAGACTGGCTAACATTGACTTGTTCAAGGTATTCTAAAGAGGAAGGAATGTTCTATTAATTCACCTGCAGCGCTGTGGCAGGCAACTTGAGCTTCTAGGGTGAGTTCTTGCTTCTTTCTGGTAGAAGACACAGGGCCATTTTCCCTCAACGATTTTCTGTGATCAAGATTTAACTAATCCTCTGTGATGTTGTTTAAGCAATTGGGTTATCCTTTTTGTTCTGAAATACAGATGATTAGACTGAACGTGTAAAGGGGTTCATATTTGATTTGGAAGAGTCTGAATATTCCTCGGATCTACCACAGGGATTTTCTGAGTTCACTTTGCCCATTTTGCCAGTTTTCATTGTTACAGATCTTGGGATCCAGACTCTTGCCGTTCCCCTTATTCTCTGGCTTCATTAGGAACTTGTTTTATATTTATATGAGTTCTAGATTGTTTTTAGAAGTCATGCTTGTTAACCTTTGACTTATTTATCCTATTTGACTGTGTAGTAATTATAAATTTAATTTAATAATATAAAATGTATTGCTACAATCAATTCTTGTTATTCATACATGTTCCATGTAATACAGTATAGTTACTGCTGTGAGTTGTGACTTCAGAGACTGAGTTAGTGAGTTCCAAAGCAATGAATATAAGGGAAAGAAAAAATCTAAGCTCATGTAAGCCTTTGGTTATGCTTTTATTAACTGATAAGTACATAATCTTGTTCTATAAATTTTTCTTCTTAAAGACAAACTGTTCAACACTTAAATTTTTAATTATTTGCCTTCTATTTTATGTGTGATTTACTTGCCTGTATGTCTCTGCACCACATTTGTGTCTAATGCAGAGGGTGATGCATTTCCAGGAACTAGAGGTTTAGACAGTTATGAATGACCTTGTGTGTTCTTTGCTAGAACAACAAGTCCTTTTAACCACTGAACAATCACTCCATGACCTCTCAATGTATTTTCATTGGTTCATTAACATTGGGCTTTTGTCCAACAGTTCTGTCACTCTTCTCTCAATGATTCTTCCTATCACACTCCATTTCTACAAGGCTACATCCCAGCCTTCTTGTGGATAGGGGATGGATAGTGCTTTGACATTATCTGGAGCCATATAAATCACAACCTCAAGAAATGAACATGCTGAAGATCACAAAAGGGACCTGCGTTTTATCATGAGTGAGTCATTGAAACAAGAAAACAAAGAAGTCTCATTTGGACATGTGCATACTGAGCCACTAAAGCCAGCAGCTTCTCTGTACACAGATGGCTATAAAATCATGGCAGGCATGGGGGTTTGTCTGACAACTCCAGACAGTTCTGCAAGTTGGTAACTTCAGAAACTAAGGATTATATGCCAACTTTCACTTTGTGATTTTTTTTCTCTTTGCTTTTCTCTATCACCCACTTTTAATGGTGGCTGCTCATTCCTTCCAGGCTTCTCAGACCTGAAATAATCACATAGTAACTATATTATCTTCAATAGTGTTTGGTCAATAGCTTGAGCATATATTTAGCTAGATCTTATATCCTAAACTAACCCATCTCCATTAATCTGTCCATCACCACAAGGTTGTGGCCTACTGGCAAAGTTTTGGTGGGCTTCAGTGGAGGCATCTGTATCCTGTGGCAACAACATGGCTTCTCACTGACTCTGCCTACAATATCGTTTCCAGCCTAGCTATATTCTGTTAAGCCATTGGCCAAAAGCAACTTCTTATTCATTAATCAATAAAAGCAACACATATACAGAAAGACTTCCCACACCAGATATCTTAAAGAAATTTCTATGCTACTTTTATAACATTAACAATATTTCATTAAAAACAACTATATTTCAACAATATAAAATTAAGATAAAACATGAAGCTGGTGTTTTCTGCAATAAAAGAACATACTATAGGTTTTTAAGACCTTGCGAGTTAAAACTATTGAATCAAAACCTGACTTTATTTGACATTTAAAAAAAATCATCACAGCCAGGCATGATGGAATATTCACATAATCCCAGTATTCCAGAGGTATTGGCAGGTGGGACTCTGTGACTTCTTGGCCAGCCTGGTCTACATAGTGAATTCTAGCTCAGTCAGAAATATACCATGAAACCCTGTCTTAACCATTTCTCTTCAATTCTCTAATCCTCAAAATAATTGCGTTTTGAATGTAACTTTCTGAGAGTTTAGGGGTGTTTGTTTTTGCTTCTTGCTTTAAAAAAACCAATAAAGCTAATTAACAGCTTACTGGAAAATATCTGTACACTTAATAAATTAACCTTATTAAAAGTTTAAAATATGTTATTAGATATTTGACTAGATGGTTTAAGTAGTAGGAAGTAGTCATGAGAAGAGTTAGACATAAGCCATTAGGAAATATTTATAATGGGAAGAGTAGGTTTTCTCTGATAATTTTGTTACTGATTGTCCTGAATAGTTTCTATTGACTTGATACAGCTAGAATTACCTGAGAACAGAAACCACAATTGAAAAAATTCCTTCATCAGATTGGTCTGTAGACAAGTTTATGGGATGTTGTCTTGATTGAGGATTTATGTGAAAGGACCCATCCCACTGGGGGTTTTTCCAACCCCTAGAAAGAACCAACCTGATCAAGCCATGGGGAGAAAGCCAGTCAGCAGCATTCTATGGTCTGCATTTGAGTTCCAGGCTCCAGGTTCCTACCCTGATGGAATGTGACCTGAGAGGTATAAGATAAATGGTTTCTTCTCCCAAGATGCTTTGAAGTAATACTCATACAATGAAGGAACAGGACAGGGTTGTTTACTAAGTTTTGTGAATTTTATGCTATACAATTTAATTTTCATGAAATTTTCCTAATGCTTTTAACTTAGTTTTATAAGTTAGGTTTTACAAACTAAAGTACAAGGACTTAAATGACTTAACCCAAAGACCTTGCCCAAGGTTGGAGAACAAGTAAATGATAAAGCCAATGCTTGACTTTCTATTCCTCACAAAATAATATCTTTGCATTAAATAGATCTTTGCTGGAGCTATTTCAGTCTCAACTCCTGGCCTGTCTACCTGGAAGTTCATCTTCTCAAAACAGTCCTACCCACATCTCCCATAGTCACTTCAAGAATTGTCACTCTTTCTCCTGACTTGTTGTGACTTATACACACAAACCATAGGCTGAGTAGTTTATGGCACTAAACTTTCTCATGGATCAGGGTGATGGAAAGTCCAACAGAAAGAAGCTTCCCATGTAGGGCTACTGAGGGCATGCTTCCTGATTGACAGGTAGCCACCTGCTTATTGAACCCTCTTTCTATAGACCAGAAATAAGCTTTTCCAGGTATCGTTCCATTTTAAACAAGAGAGATGCACCTTTGTGATCTCTTTACCTCTCAAAGACTCTGCTGTTAACATATATGTCAACAGCTCATTTCATGATAGTTAAGATTTACACAGGAAGCTGGGTGGTGCTGACGCATGCCTTTAATCCCAGCACTCAAGAGGGAGAGGTAGGCAGATCTCTATGAGTTCGAGGCCAGCCTGGTCTACAAGAGATAGTGTCAGGACAGGCTCCAAAGCTACACAGAGAAACCCTGTCTCAAAAAAACTGAAGCAAAGGCAAAAAAAAAAACAACAACAACAACAAAAAAAAAGATTTACATAGGAGTTCATCATTCATCACTTATATACATAAATTTTCACGTGAGAATTTATTATTCATCCGTGTTCTTGAACTGACTAGTGGGATGCTAATGTAAAATTAAAACTAAAGAGGTAGGTCTAATTCTTAATGCTTTCATGTGAAGACAAATATGAGGAATGATAATAATAATGTTTTCATTGCTATAGTGGTAATCATAATAATGTTTTCATTGCTATAGTTTTCAAACCTAATGTCATGATCAAGCTTATTCCAAGCAGTACTAAATACAGTCAAATAAAATCCTGAGGTACAGGATTACTGTCTGCTGTTTCTACACTACCACAATGCAATGCAGATCAGCTGGGGAATGTGCTCCCTGTTGGCTGTGAGCACTGGGGAGATAAAGCTTTGATTTGTCTTGGCTGCTGTGGCTGTTGCCGTCATTGACTAAATGCCAATCTGAGCTGTGTTGTTTTGCACAGGAAGGATCAGGAGCAGTTTGAAATTGCCTGTGGGCAGCTTTCATTGTCTTGCTTCATGTTCCCTCGCTTGCACTGATTACTTATCTCAGCTCTCCTATTAACTTTCATGTGACTTCAGGGATACAGAAATTTAAGAACTTGTGTGATCTGTCTTTTTGTAAAATGCAGCTAATCTACTTACTGCAGCAATGTGTGGAATTGCTAATTACACCAGGCGACTCTAATTACTTGACTGACTAGGAACAACTCACAAATTTGGGCGGTACATGGGGGTTATGTAAACCGCCACCCAGATTGTCCCTGTGGACACAATGGAAACAGTTGAGTTTATTGCATTTTGAATTTTAATTATGTGTGTCTGCCATTTTAAATTTTTCTGATTGTTCCAACTTTTTACCAAATAAGTAACATAGAACAATCAGACTAAGTATAACGACAGTGAATTAAAATCCACAAATTGCCATTCCCGTTTCACAGTCACAGTGAGGTTTCATCACCAATTTCCTGTTTTATAAAGAACAAGGAAGCGCATTTGTAGAAATCATCTTCATCCTCTGCTCTTTGTCAATTGTATCTGCAAGTACTGAAAGCAAGCTTCAAGTTTTGTTCAGACTCCCTTACAGATGTGATTAGCCTTGTGCCTTCATTCTGATAAATAAAACTTTTGCAGAAGGTTTCTGGGTGTTCTTGGATTTTCCTTGCTCTTTTTTTTTTCATGATGAGAAAGAGCTGCAAAAGCTACCCTGAAGAAAATTATCAACATAACAGAGAGCGTAGGACAGTTACCAGTGACTTACCATGGCAATGGTGATATCTTCCTGACTTCTGAACAGTTAGAGAAAAATAAGCCTTTCTTAAAATCTGAAACCACTATGAGTGCATTTATTTTAAGTCAAACATGTTCTGGAAACAAGATGAAAGCTATTGATACATGCACATAAGAACAGGCGTGAACTCTCAGATGAAGCATGGAAGATGTTGGTCTATGGCAGTAATGAAATATACACTGGTAGGATATGAATCTCCCCTCCTGGTGTTAGGAGTAGAAGGGCGCTATTCCTTATATAGACTCTAATTCTACCTTCTAGTAGAGAACAATTTTTGCCTTCCAGAATCCTGACTCCATGCTCTGGGAAGATCTTGCTTTTCTTCTTTCCTTCCCTGCCAGAGATGGCAAAGGCAGCCTGAGAGTGTGCCTGCCTGGGTCCTGCCTCTCTTTCATCCTGATTCTGCTGCATGCAGAACCAGATCAGAGACAGATTCTAAACAGGAAAGACATCCGAGGTCCCAGCTTCTTAGTCATCCACTTTCCTTGAAAACTTTGTGAGATTTGGACTGGTTAATTTCAGTGTCAGTGATTTCATGTGTCAATGACTCTACCTAATGTTTTTTTCCTCTGAATTCCAGTTTCTCTTCGGTTATTAAGAACATCAGACTCAGCCAGGAAGACTCACTCTTAATCTGCTCATGCATTAAGACAAGTTTTGTCAGACCTTGTCTCGTAGATAATTTTTTTCTAGGAAAAATTTTCCCAGAGGTAATTGTCTAATATTTTTCAAAGAATCATATTTATAGGCTTTCTTTTTCCTACTATTTCTACCAAAATACCTGACAATTGTTGCTTGAGTTTATCCCTTTTTTATATTTATGAAAAAAAGCAACAGAAATCACACATATGATCATGTTGGTTCTCCCTCATGACTCCCCTACAGTCAGGTTCTCTGAGATCAGGGGCCTACATCTCACTTGTCACTGGTAATAGTCCTAGGAAATAATTTAACAGACAAAATGAAAACTTATTATCACCTCACTCCTTACCATTTTGGCTTAAGCAAATAGTATAAGTTTCCTGTTCCACGTTTTAGTTTTAAAAAGTATTGATTGGTATATTAGTGAGTCTTAATGACACAGTAAGCAACATTCATAAGTGATTTAAACAATAAAATGTATTCCTTCTCATGTCACAGTATAGAGCTGCCTTAGTGGAGGAGTTGGCTTATGCTTGATCTCCAGGGCAATCTTTCAAAGACCTTGAGGACTCACAGTCACCACACGATAGAGACACCCATTTTCCAATGCTTATGGCCTCTCTGAATGTAGCTGCCAAGTTAGTGTAGATGTTGCTCAATCAGGGACTAAATAAATTAAATATGATACATATGTACAATGGACTATTATTCAGTCATAATGGAGAAATGGTTATTTGTGTTGGAAAATGTCTGGAAAATAATCCAAACAAGTCAGTTTCAAAGTGACTGGCATGTCACATATTTTCCCTCAGATGAAGAATCTAGATTTTTAATTAAATACGTGAAACTGAAAGGTAGTCTGAAGAGATGGCTTAGTAGTTACAAGAACTCCATCTTCCTTGAAGAAGAGCCAGATTCAGCTCCCAGCATTTGCATTAGGAGCCTCACAACCATCTGTAACTCTAGTTCAGGGATCCAGTTCCCTCTTCTGGTCAATTCATGCACCGGCATGCACATGGTAGAAATAAACTAATGAAAGTAGGTA
>JAQHUG010000129.1:1090065-1105864 GCA_028555095.1 Dicrostonyx torquatus
CTTTGTTAAGCCATTGGCCGAAATAATTTCTTTATTAACCAATGGCAATAAAATATATTCACCACATACAGAGGGGGATCCCACATCAAAAGTATACAAACTTGTAAATAAATAAAGCTAACTCTTTAAAACAGTGGATGGGAGTGTAGGGATAAAAGAGAAGGATGAGTAGGAGGAGGAAGGAGGACCAGACAAAGTAATGAGGGAGTATATATGACCCAATTATGCTATTTGTATGTATGGAAACATAATGGAATTCTTTCTATAAAGTTAATTACCAACACACAGACCCCATTCACCTGTGACTTCACTTCTTCGACCTCTTCAGTTCTTCAGCTATGGGTCCATGGACCTTTGGGATGGTGTTGGCTTTCTTGGTTCTATTTGAACATCTGTGTCTATTTTCCATAAGCTGACATTTGCACCATGAGGACAAAGGAAGAAGTAAAAAGGAAGTGGTCGTCACATAAATCAGGACAGTGATGTTCCACCGTAAAAGATGTCGGTGCTCTATTTGCCATCACTGGCTTTCAAGAAATGCTGCTGTTTCTCTTAGTGTGCCAGGAATAAAGGAGAAAAGCATTAATTTTAGGTAGAATATTTTGATTGATTGTCAACAGATTGTATCCTTTGTGTAGAAATGTTTATCAGTTTTTTGAATGAAGAAGTGGGATTTAGGGATAACAGAGTGTTATTGCATACAGAGGTATAGTATTTGATCCCAAGAAATGTCCTTGTGTGACAATTTGGGCTCAAGTGTATTTGTGTCCTCTCCCAATTCCATTTGGCTTCCATAATATACAGTTTTTGCAAGTCAGAGTTAACTATGTGGTTTAAATGAGCCCCTCCACTAAAAACAACTTAAATTAGATAATTCCATTAAGAACAATAGCTGACTATATTTATGGCACATTGTAAAATTTTAGGTTTCTAGTAAAAATTAGAACAATTGGGAACTTACTTGCCACTAAGAGCTTGAAAGCTTTCCAGTAAAGATATTACCGTGCTGTTGTTAATAGTAATGTTGATAAAATACTCCAATGCTCCAATATCTGAAAGATTCATAAAACTGAGCAAGTAATTCTGGGCAAATGACCACTACATCGTATTTCAAAATTAGGTATTAAGTGAAACAGTTCACTCAAAATGTAAGATAATGGTGTAGATTTTCATATAATGGAATACAAAAATCCATTAGTATGATTTTAGATTCTATACTGCAAAAAAGTTGGAGAAACAAGAATCTTTCATAGACTATTAAAGAATATCCTGAATCATGGTAAGATATTTTCTGAGTCAGGCATAGTGACTGACTTAGTGGCATGAACCTACAATCCCAGCACTCAGGAAGCTGAGTGTCACAGAATCAAGTTCTGCCTTATTTAAGGGCTTGATTAAAGGATTGAAGAGTCTGCACAGATTAATGGATACTTACTGATTCTATCACTTTTTTCATAATTGTAAATACTACAAATGTTTACAACATCATAAATACCAGGAGATATATTCCACATTAAAAACAAAACTCTTTGAGTGTTGGAGAAATGACTCAGCCAGGAGAGTACCTACCAAATGAGCTTTAGGACCTGAGTTTGGTCTTCATTGTCCATGAAAATATGTCAGACATGGGGCACATGCCATGTTAGGGAGACAGAGAGAAGGAGATCCCTCGGGCTAACTGGCCTGTCAGTCTTGCAGAATTTCTTATCTTCACACTAAATGAAACAAGTAAACTAAGTAGAAAGCAATATAACGAGACATGACACATACTGGTGTCTGGTATCTTGTCTGATGTCCAGCCTGCATAGACACATGCGTGTACAGAGAGAGAAACTACTTGACCTCCTTGTATGATCAATAACTTTTAAGGGCATAGAATAATTCTGATGAAAATTTTACCTTTTGTTCTATAACAGGGAATCTCAACCTGTGAGTAGACATTCCTTTGGGGGGTCAAATGTCTCTTAAATAGAGGTTGCCTGAGACCACCAGACAGCACAGATATTTACATAACAATTCATGACAGTAGAAAAATTACAGTTATGAAGTAGCAGTGAAAATAATTTTATGGTTGGGCGCCACCATGAAATGAAGAACTGTGTTAAAAGGCCACAGCATTAGGAAGATTGAGAACCAAGAATGTCTTGTTCAAGCAGTGATGAGGAAAGCAAACAACAAATATTAGAGTGTAATTGTTGGGTACCAAGGTGGCACCCACAAGTCCCACTTTACACAACTTTCTTCACTAGCAGACACAGTCAGCTGCAACGGAGGCAGACAAAGAATGAAAAGAAGAAGAAGAATGATCTGATAGCCACTAACCACACTGAAACAGGAAATCATACTTAAATTTTTTACTATTTATTGTCTACTGATGTTTGCCTATCATGCAAATACTTAACTTTTCTGTACATCTGTGGAAGTGAGTTCATACAATTATTTTTGTACATAACGCCTCACTATGTAAGCCAGGCTATACTCAAACTAATGATCTTGCAGCCTCAGCTTCTAAAGTACAGGGATTAAGGCTATGCATTACCACAGAGCTATGAGTTGATCTGGGGTTAGAGTTTTACCTGTATTTATTGTGACTATTTTTATAACATAAATAGCCCATGATTACAGTTTTCCATATTCACTTCTCAGAAGTGGAGTTTTATGTAAATGACAATGATGTAAGTCACCAGTGGTCTCTATAATATAATAGAATTCAAATCCAGATTTGATCTAGTCCATTTTCTCTTTTTCTTCCATATTTTCATCATGCTTTTGAGAACCACTATTGGCCTAGATCAGAGTCTTGCCCTTCAGTCATCTACAACCACTGACCTGTGCTCATAGATTCTCTAACCAGACTGTTTGCAGTCTTAGAATTCAGCAAATTCCTATGAGTGAGTTTATATTTCTTGGCTTAAGTGTGCAGGAGATCTTTTTCCCTTACTAGAAAATTTCTTGGTTGAAATATAGTTGTCTCATAATTGCACTCAATATTTTTTCCTAGAATTAGGGGCTTATTTTTCTACTTTAGAGTGTTAGCTTGTAAATTGCCTTGTCGGGTTCTATCATTTTATTTGTACAAATATGTCTGCACTGCAGTTTCTAACTAGTCTAGTGGAAGTGGCTGTAATAGCTTCAGTCTTTGAAAGAGGGAAATTGGCAATGCCCTTTCATCAACTGCTGCTGTTCTGTGGGTTGAGATTTCATCTTCCTCCTCTGTAACTGTGACAATAAACACCCTTCACTATTCCCCTGATTTTCTTCTTATCTTCCATTTCCCATAATACAGTTTTCTCAGCACATGACTTGTGAGTGCAAACTCTTCCACAGTTCTGGTATCTGGTGCCCACCTGGATTACCACCTGTCCTACTTTCCTTTCTGTTGCTGTCATAAAACCACATACAAAAGCAATCTAGGGCAGAAAGGGTTTATTTTAGCTCATAGCTCGATGTTATGATCCGTTGCTGTAGGGAAGTCAAGAAGCAGCTAGTCACATCCGGTCAAAAGCAGAGATGGTGAGTGTGTTTGCTTGTTAATGCTTAGTTTCCTTTCTCCTTCCTCTTGATTCAGTCCAGGGCCCAGCACATGAAATCACACTGCCTACATGCAGAGTGTGTCTTCCCAGTTCAATTAACCCAACTGAGAAATGTCCCTAATGATCACAACCATGTGCCAACCTAATGTAGATAATTCCTCATTGAGACTTTTCCCAGGTAGTTCTAGATGCTTCAAGTTGACAGTTAGCACCAACTTGGGATTGTATTCAGAATGTCTTTCTAGACCTTGTCATTTCACATACTATAATATACTTTCCTTGAACCCATTCTATAATTAATCAGGCTTGTTCTAACTTGCAGTGCATCTACCTTTGTTCTCCAGTGCCTCTTCCTTTTCTTCTAACTGTTACAATCTTTTCAGCCAATCACATCTGGCTGGCTGGCTGGATGTCATTGATTCTTCTGCATCTCCCAGAGTCAGAACCTTTCTCCAAGCTACCTTTTCTTCATTTGTTCATGTGGCCTTGGTTTTGTGGTCATACTGTGAACAGAACACTGAACTTTATATATATATATATATATATATATATATATATATGACAAGACTCTGGGCTACATCTTCATCCCTGCTTTTCCTTACCTAAGCTCGCGGTTGATTTTTATAATTTGCATCTTTCAGAGGTTATAATGTTTTGTTACAGTTCCTTCTACTTATTTGTCTTATCCTGAATACGGGTTATTACCCTCAGAAAAAGAAACACTGCCTGGCTTATAGTCTACCTATGTAATGTCCCCATATAACTTATATTCTGTCTAATTGTTACTGTTCTATCACTTTCAGACTATGAATTAGTAGATACTGCATGGAAAATTCGACAAGACTAAACTTCATGTGGGGAGGTTTTCTAACCCATTGCTCTCTTATCCCTAGTTTTAGGACAACACTTTGTCTGTCTGTGATTCATATACTCATTATAATCAGTTTCCAAATGGCCTTCTGTTCAGATAGCCTTTCCATCAATTCAAGACCATTTCCCACAGGCCAGTAGTGTATTTAGAATGGTCATGAATTGTTAGCAAATTCCCAGTGTCTAAGAACCCAAAGATGATCTATTAATTTAGCCCTGGTGTCCCTGGTATGCACTCCAGAACAAGATATTCTATAAATAGAATATTTATAAAGATATTCTGTAAATAGAAAATGAAGATATACTTTATACATAAACATCCAAACATGTGGAACTGATGACCCTGTAGAAAGCCATGATCTGAGGTTAAGCTGAGAACAGAGAGATTTAAGGAAACTATATAAAACTCATGATGTTAAGTTGGTGAAAATAATAACAATATAGGACTTTAAAGATAGGCAAGGTCTCAAAAAGATATTTACCACATTTAAGAAAGTTCTTCCTAGTACTTTTGTACAGCATATAATATACCACACTATTACTGAATTTATTAAGTGAAAACTAACATACTAAACATATATAGAGCTTGCAATCCCATTCTAAATATCTAGCCATAGAGATTGCAGGCTCAGAGCCCTGCTTCTTCTCTCCGTTATAACTGAGAAGTCTTTGGCTACTTGTTGCACCTTTCCTGACCAGAACCAACCAATTTATATGCATCTGTGAATGCTCACAGCATCCGTGCATATCAGTCCAAGTTTGCTGCCATATGGGCCTTGGAGGAAGGAATAAGGGCTTTTCTATCTTCTCTGGCTTCTGATCTTAGCTAAAGGTCAATTGCTTCTTGTATACAAGGCTAGAAATATGCATTCCTTCAGGGGAAATGCAGCTTCAACCACAGAAACACGATCTTAGAAAATTCTCTCTGAAGGACAATTAAATTAAGCAATGTTTAGTTGAATCAGTTCTTTAGAACTTTTAGTGTTTCAAGTGTACCCAGGACAAAGGATGCCTTTCTCTCAATCTTCAGAAATTTGGAGATATTGTGATGATATATTGTCAAAGTTAATCTACCCAATTCAAGAAAATGAGCGTTTTGATCCAAACACCAAAGACATGGAAATTTGCTGAGATACAGGAAGCTTATGTGACAGAGTGTCTAATTTCCTCAGCGTAAATTAACTGCTTAGCCAAACTGAACTAGGTTCTGTCCCAAAAGCTGGTATGTTAAATTTGGTCTCAGTATTTTTTGTCAGAACAATGGGAAAATCTGATATAAATTTAAGTTTCTCCTTTAAGCATCAAAAGACTTCAAAAAATAACATAAATTTCTGTTTGAGTTTTTGTGTTGTTATTTACTTGAGAACACTTAAAGAAAAGTTGAGGGGGCTGGATAGATGGCTCAGCAGTTAAGAGCACTGATTGTTCTTCCAGAGTTCCTGAGTTCACTTCCCAGCAACCACATGGTGGCTCACAGCCATCTATAATGAGATCTGGTGCCCGCTTCTGGCATGCAGGCATACATGAAGGGAGTGTTATATACATAATAAATAAATAAATCTTTTTTTAAAAAAAAGAAAGAAAAGTTGAAAGGAAAGCTTCACCCATAGGTATAAATTTATTTTTCTCTTTGCTAATAAATATCTTGTTTTATTCATTGCAATTAAAACATAGCACATGAAAGTATGGAACCGGAGCTGAGTGATTCAAACATATGCATATGACTAGCCTAATCTAGTGTTAGACACGGTACTCACTCTCTGGTCCCCTAGCCTGTGCTTCCCCTTTAACTCTGCTGGCTTTGCCTTCCTAAAGATACTACCAATTTTAGGTTTCAAAGCTTAACTGATTTGCCAGTTTGAACTATATGGTGGAAAACACATTTCTCTTATCCATCTTTTCCTCGATCCTGAATTTATGTCTATGTTCGTCTTTTATGTATTCCATTGTTTAAGTATCCCCACCTGTGGTTTGTCTGTTCAGAAGAATTTCAGTTTGGCAATAACCTTTAAGACACAACACTAAAGATAACCCATAAAAGATAATAGCTGATACATGAGCCTTTGTTAAAATGAAGACATTTCCTTTCTGTGAGCAGCACTATTCAATGAGGATATATCACAGATCATGGAGAAATAACTTCCAGTATCTGTTAAAAAGGTTGGATGGAATACCAAAAAATGTTAATGCTTGACAAGAAATAAATGTCCTGATTAAAAAATAAACAAATACATGATAAAATACTTCATCAAGTAAGACATATTTCATGTATGGCAATTAGCCATATGAAAAGATGTTCAACATTATGTGCTATTAGGAAACTTCTAGCTGAAATAATGAGATGAGAATATGTACATATTATGATGGTAAAAATCTAAAACAACATCATTGCTGCTAAGGATACAGTGATCAAGGCTCTACAGCTGGGATCTGCAAAATGATACAATATTTGTGCGAGGCAGTGTGGCAGGTTTGTCAAAGCTAAGCATGTGTTTATCATATAAAATCTGACCCACAAGTGTTCATAGCCACTTTATTCATAAATGCTCAAAGTTGGATGCAACTGAGGTGTCTTTCAGTAGGTGAATGGATAAACAAACTCTCATATTCAATCAAAGGAGTAGGGGAGCAATGAAAATAAATGAGCTGTCAGCTAGAGATTTAAATGCATATTTCTAAGAGAAAAGAGTCAGAATGAAGAGACATACTGCATTATTCTAACTCTGTGGGTTTCTAGAAATGGCAAATTTGAGACGGTAAACACATCAGTGATCACCAGAGACATTAAGCTTGATGATGGTTGAGTAAGAGGAACCAAGAATACTTAGGGCAATGAAACCACTCCCTAGGATTCTGAAATGACAAATGCAAGTGATTATAAACTTGTCGAGATCCACAGATTTTATTTTTGCTTGGCCCCATCTTAAGGAAGCAGGGGGAGGGCGGTGGTGTAGTGGGGGAGCAGGAGAGCTGGGAACAAGGGGAGTAAATGTAAATTTTTCTTTTAACAATAAAAAAAATAGGTAGGTGGGTAGGGAGATAAAGATTGTCTGAGAGGAGTTTGGGGGGCACATGATTGATAAATATTGAATGAAAAAAATTAAACAGTTAAAAAAGTGCAAAAAAACCATACAAAATAGCCTCTGTCTCATGGAAACAATTTTGTTAGATTGGTAAAATTTAGGCTGCAGGAAAGAGATCTCTGCAGGGTCATTCCACTCCAAGGCACCAGAAGAGTAGTAAAGGTAACTTTTCAGGACCCTTGGAATGTTCTCTGGTTTGTCCTGGAATGAAGTTATCACTGATTCTGACATACAGAAAACTTTGACTCCTTGTACATAGGTGAAATTGTTCATAAAGCTAATAAACCAAAGACTCTGGTATAAATGGAAAAAAAAAGAAAGGTCTCACCATACATAGATCTAATCTACATGGGAAGTAGAAAAAGACAAGATCTCCTGAGTAAATTGGGAGCATGGGAATCATGGGAGAGGGTTGAAGGCGAAGGGAGAGGCAGGGAGGGGAGCAGAGAAAAATGTAGAGCTCAATAAAAAATCAATTAAAAAACAAAGAAAGGTCTCACTATTCTGGCCTTGAGCCTCTGATGCTTCTGTCCCAGCTGCCTGAGTGAGGAAGATTACTAAGTGTATACCACTGTGCCTGCCTGGTAAATTACATAGGTTTTTAAAAATAACAGCTGATATGTGACTTCAGTGGTGCTTGTATGTCGATGTAGATCCATCAGCTATAGGAAACAAATCCTACTGGTATGGGACAGTGGACAGTGTGGGAGTTTTTAATTTAATTTTGTTTTTTATTGATTTTATTGAGCTATACATTTTTCTCAATAGTGTTGGAGTTTAAGGCTCTATGAGAGATGAAACTTAGTCTTCCATTTTGTTCTAAACTAAGCACTCTTCTGAAATAAACAAAGTCTATTTTTTAAAAGAAAATCTCTATGTGCCCCCCGCTAAAGTCAAGATTGAATGTGGACTTATGTGGGGCTGTATATGAAAAGTCAGACTTTGACATGTTTGCAGAATATAGTGCACTATTATCATAACAAATGTATCACTCACAGACTGATCTTATGATGACTGTTCATTTTCTTCCTACAAAACTTCCTTTTCTTTATACTTTGAACCAATTTTGACTCTTGAGTATTTCATCCCAGCTACTACGTCCCCAGTACACTTTCAATTCCTTCATCTTTGTTCTGCACAATCATTGACCTGTGGTCTCTCTAGTCACCTACATAGACAGATAATGGAAAGAGATAACCCATAGATTAACACAGTTTGACAGTTTGCTATTGATCCCTTGTTCCTATTTTATTTGGTCATGATTTCTAACTAGATTTCAACTCGTGCTGTTCTCAGCAGCTAAGAGTATTCCTCTAAAACTGTAGGGAATGTAGACATGATCCATGTGAAATGTGTCCATTTCTTACCACCAAGTCTGCGGCTATTCTGGCAGTGGCACCTGTTTCCTTCCTTCTGGTTTCTACTTACAATGTAACTGCTTTGCTTTTGCTTCTGACTGTGCTGTTCTGCCTCCACCCACCCATTCTCTGCATTGATGTATCTCAGCATCTCTCTTCTTGTCCCTTTCCCTCTCTTATTGTTTCACTCTGCAGTTCTGCAGTGGCCCCCAGGGCCTCCAGGTTGTAGAACTGTTTGAAGACTTTAAAAAAAAAAGACCTGAAGGTAGGACTTGACTCACACAAGTTGGACTTAGGAGATGAGTCTATCAGGATTCAGGCTCATGGTCTGTGTGTCCTGTGAGCAAACCACCACCTCACATCCACCTACAGGGATGGACCACTCCCCGCTGACTATCTTTCATGATAGTCTATTCTGAAATGATGAACCAGAATAAACCTTCCGTTCTTGAAGTTCCTTCTGTCAGGCATTTGGTGACTAATGAGAAACTGCCCTGAACTTTAATAGAGTCTCCCATTACAAGCAAGCTCTTATGACTGTGGCTGCTCCTATATTTGCTTCTTCTTTCTTCTTTCCTGATGCCTGCACATCTTTATAAAACAATCGTGTGCTTTCATACCAATGCACTGCTTCAGGAGTGCACTATCTAGAACATAATTCTGAGGGAGTTTTTTTTTTTTGTTATTGGTTTAGAGATTTGAAGTTGATGAACTTTTCACAGTGATGGAATCCTCAAGTTCATATTTCTCATTAAGAGACACGAGGCTCTACCGACAACCTTTATTTTGTAATTAATAAGTTATTATGTTTAACCAAGGTGCTAAAAATTGATTCTTGATTTCATCACTTTAGTGACTAATAATAGTTAACAGCTTCATTTTTTTAATTTTTATTTTTTATTTTTAAAGACAGGGTTTCTCTGTGTAGCTATGGAGCCTGTCCTGGAACTAGCTCTTGTAGACCAGGCTGACCTCGAACTCAGAGATCCGCCTGCCTCTGCCTCCTGAGTGCTGGGATTAAAGGCGTGTACCACAAGCACCTGGATCTAGTTAACAGCTCCTTAAACCCTCATTGATGATTCCTTTTCCTAATAGTCATTATGTCCTTGATCTTTTATGCTTATATTTATAGTCACTTTTAAATGAATATTTATTTTAAGTACTATATTTATTTTCCAATTTCTTGATAGACATAAAGTTCGATTTTTTTATTTTCTTCCTGGGTTCTGTGTTACATGCTTTAAAAACATTTCCCTTTCTGAGAGAATTGTTGACACAGCCTGCTTACATTTACTGAAAATCCCAGGATGCTTTAATCTGCTGCGGTACTGATTTCTCTGATCACCACTGCCGCTGTAACTTTCACAAGACACTCTCCTACAGATTTCCTTGACACTGTTCACTGCTCATTCTACCCTGGCTCTTTATAGATGTCTTAACTCGGATCTCTTAGTTGTTGGTGTTCCTTAGATTTCGGCCAAGAAAACTTAACTTTTCTCATTTTAAACAAGCTCTGACTTGTAGCTGCGGGGTTGATGCTGCTTTGATGATTCATGCACCAGGGTGAAGATGGGATGTGTTTACCACACGGGACATCAATGCACTAGCATCCGACCCTAATAACTCCTCTTTTTCCCTTTCCATTATACTCTGAGATCTGAAGATGAGAATGTGTCCAAAAAGTTTGTTTTTAGGGCTGGGCAGATGTCTGATGGCCCTCAGGTCACAGTTCTCCTGACTCAGACATTGGAACACATTCCAGCCTGCTGCTCTTATCTTCCCTGAAGCC
This sequence comes from Dicrostonyx torquatus, assembly GCA_028555095.1. Classification (NCBI taxonomy): domain Eukaryota; kingdom Metazoa; phylum Chordata; class Mammalia; order Rodentia; family Cricetidae; genus Dicrostonyx; species Dicrostonyx torquatus. The sequence continues at coordinate 1,100,699 of JAQHUG010000129.1, forward strand.
CTGACCTATGTCATGGGATCTTCTGCTCAAACTCTGAATCAGCTTGTCCAGTGGATCACACTCTATCCAGCATTTGTCTTATTTTAAGTCTGATTATGTCTGTATCCTCCTCAGATATCACCAAAGCCCCACATTAACACAACGTCAAAAACCAAAACCTTTACCATGTCTTACCAGACATTTTGGCTGACTCTGCCCCCGAAAGATTCTCCTTTTCTTTTGTGACATTTTAAACTTTCAGTTATCTAAAGTGTTCTCCGTGGATTTTATGACAGAACAATGGTTCCTCCATCCCTCTAACAGTTTCACAAAGCTGTGCTCATTAGACACTTTCTGTAGTTTTCCCACTACAGTGACAATGCGTGGCCAAACGCTGTTCTTACAGCAGCCTAGAAATGCCACACAGTCGATCAGTAGCTGTTGCGTTTAGCATCAACCCAATGCCAAGCCTCCACATACACAAATTTAATCTTTTACACCTCTCACTCTTATTTCATGTACTTATATCATGTGTTATATAAATCCCACCTGATTGGTGTTAGTCTCCAGAGAACTGTTTTCTATCAGTCTTCCCTTTCATGTGTCCTAGTATTTAAGTCACTGTTCTGTGTGGCTTGTCTTGCTGTGTTCCTACCTTTGAGTACTTGATGCTTGTCTTTTTGCTGAGCAAGTGGATGAGCGATTGAGTAAGTGCCCTCTTCTCGTCCAAGCTATCAGCTCTACCCCAGTAAGAATAGGTGGTTTTGTTCCACAGAATCCCAGTTTATGTAGATAAGACCAATGAATGAAATACCATTTGATATTTACATTGTCAAAAAGTAAAATTTCTTCTTTCTAATATTTTTATTTGTATTGTTTTTTTTTCAGTTTTTAAAGCAATGAAATAGCAAATTAGAGAATTTAGTACTTGTACTTTTGAAAACTGAGTTTTATACATTAGACAATATCTGATCAGTATATTTTAATTTGTAGTTATTTATTGTTTTCCAACATGCAATATGTAACTTAAAACTGACATATTATGATGACTAATTCCTCCCCTCTTTGTAGAAAATAAGTTAATTTCATGATCTAGAAAATGTTCATAAATAAGTGAACTCTCCCATTTAAGTTTTGTGCATTTCTAGTACCAACCATTACACATTACATTTTAATACATGGTTTTTATTATTTGAGCAACCACATTTATGGATTAAGTACAGCTTTCAAAGTTAGATGACCCATACCTGTTTAACCTTAGTTTATTTACATTATATTCCACTATTTAGATAGCATCTTAAGGCTTGACTTCATTTTTCTTCCTGTTTGCTGGCTCATTTCTGCCTAATCCTTACTTTTAATCCCTTTCATTTTGTATTGACTTTGACCCTTATAAACAGCTTATAGCTGGAATTTGTGGCTCAGAGAAGATTTCGCTCTTCTTAAGGTCATTTGAAGATGACATGGTTTAGTCACTCTACCTCAGACTCTGAGAATATGTCTCATAATATGCTTTTAAGTTTGAGGATGATCATAGGAGCCAACGCATCCAACAATTCAAGCAACACAACTGAAAAATGAAGAAAATACAAAGAAAGCAACAAGAAGTATTGCTCCCAGTATATAAGATTTAAATTTGATAAATAAGATTAATTCTTGATTACTAAAAACAAAGATAAAAAGAATGATTTTAAAACTATATTAATAGTTCCAATTATGTCTAATTGTTTTACTGCAGGAAATTTAACAGACGCGGAGGGAATCCAGAGAATCATTAGGTCATATTTTGAAAACCCGTATTCCACAAGATTAGGAATCTTCAAGGAAATGGACAATTTTCTGGATAAATATCACTTACCAAAATTAAGTCAAGACCAGATAAGCAAATTAAATAGACTTGTAACCGCTAAGGAAATAGAAACAGGTAGATATTATTAAGAGATGTGCATGACATTAGTGATGCATAAAGTTAGGCGATCCTGGAAGTTTTTACAGAGGTTGAACTGAGGGTGAAGACCCATTCTCAGTGTTTGAGGCACCATCCCGTAGGCAGGACTCCTGAACTGAATGAAAAAGGAAAGGAAAACTAGCTGAGCACAGATATTCGTTCTCTCTCTGCTTTGTGAATGGCATCCTGGGACAAGATGCTCCATGCTCCCTACCTTTCCTGCCAGGATGCACTGTGCTCCTCTGACCATTAAGACAAAGTAAGTTCTTTTGATCTTCAGTTGCTTTGTGAGGAAACTTTTGCTCAACAACAAGGAAAGTAGCTAATACGTAGGACTAAAGAAATCCAGGTATTTCCAGCCTTTGGGAATTAAAGTGTCAAAGCTGTATTTTTTAAAAAATATTCCTGAATATATTGAAATAAAATGCATGCAATACTGTTTTCTATTTTAATATATTCGTTGGAGGAATTATAATAATAGACAGCCTAAAGTTAAACTAACCATGCATTCCTGGAATAAACTTATATTGATTATGAAAGACATAAATATTTATACCTGACTGAATTTAGTTTGCTAATATTTTATTCATGATATTTCAACTAAGTTTATGAGTAAAATTAGACTCTCATTTCTTCTCATATGTCACTTGTCTTGTTTATTGGTATGAAGGTTAACAGTGACTTCATATTACCTGGAGGAACATTCTGTTTTCCCTCCACCTCTGTCTTCATTTCTTACTTCCTTTTCTAACTCTCTTTTCTCTCTGATCATTTATGTACAATGGGACATTTGACGCCATATAGGCTGAGTTTTAATTTACTGTGATGTTTATTGATGGATGTCACTTAATTTGTTGAGAAAGACTTTTGAGCTACTAGATAAATGTGTTTGAAGATTCCTAGTTCTGTTCTTTGACGGTCTTTGCTCTTCATCTTTTCTATAAAAAATGCTGCCTTCCCTTTATATTTTCAGACTTTGAAGAAGAATACCATTATGGCTATGGACTATTTGCGTGCATACAGCTGCACAGTCTGTAGGGAGGGAGGAAAGCAGCAGTGCAGGCTTGACAGAAGCTTTGTTATAGCATCTTCTTGTTTTTATCAAATATGAGACAAGCAGAAAACTTACTCTCAGTTTTAGTTTTACCTATATTTCTGGAAATAGTCCTTTTAACTAATTGAAATGATTCAATTAAAGTGTTTAACACAGTACTTCTCAGGAAGATGAGACAATGCATGCTAGTTCTGTTTCCTTTTTTTCATTTCATATCAAAATTTATATTTTTTATTTCTACAAATATTTTTCAATAATCTCTTTGCCTATATAATGTGTCTCACTACCAATAACAAAATCATTGGCATATTTATTTTTATTACATAGAATAATTTATATATTCCAAATGTTGATTTTCTAAAACATGAAGAATGCTTTTACACCATTAGTAGAAATATTTGACAAACAAAAGATGATTTTTACAACCCTGATGAAATTTTAAAAGCTTCCAACTTGACACAGTCTTAGTAATACTCTAAGAAGGTCAGAGGAATAATTTTTTAATATATGAGATTATAATACAATTACATCATTTCTGCCTTCCCTTTCCTTTCTCCAAACTCACACATATACCCTTTCTGCCTCTTTTGGATCTGTGGCCTCTTTCTATTAATTGTTGTTACATGCATATTTGCATATGCAATGGGGAATCTTTGTCAACGAATTATCTTTAAGATGTGGGACCAAATTAGACTTTCTGGGACCCAGAGAAAAAAACACTGCTTTTTTCTCTCTGAGCTCTCTCCGTGGTTCCTTTGCAGTACATCTGAGTTTGGACTTCTTGTTCCCGTTTCAAGAGTTTGCCCCTTATAATCAATAAAAATGTAATTGTTTCATCTTTTAGCTAGCCTGGTTATTTCTTGAGCCAAAATAATTCAACAGTTGGCACTCAATGTTGGGCTTGAACCCACAACCCTGAGATTAAGAATCTTATGCTCTACCAACTGAACTAGCTAGCAGACATCAATTTACTTTTACAGGATCCCATAAAAAGAACATCACCCCATGACAGCTGGAAGCAATTCTAGAAGATGATGTCCCTCTCCCAACAAAGTTTGTACTCAGGGTTAGGGACACTGTTTAGGGGTTGATTATTACTTGTATAAGGTAGAGGGTTGGGGTGGAAGCTATCTAAGCCCTGAGATCAAAAAAAAAAAGAGAGAGAGAGAAAATTGAATGGGATAATAGATAATTTAGTGTGAACTTATTCACACAAATAATAATAATAATAATAGTGGGTAATAGAGTGATTCTTGTGAGCTATTATTTATGGATAATTTACATTGGTATAGTTTTCTGCATATTGATACAAGTTCAACTTATATTTGTTATTTCTGTTTACAATATTTGTACACCTATGCAAAGTTATTCTGTAAGATTGTACACATGCACGTTTCTGCCTCTGTTTAAGACGTTTTATATATTGACACAACTTTTAGGATATATTTTTATATTGCATTATATATTAGTCTTACCTCTGATCAAGATACTTATACATTGTTTATATTTTGAGGTCATAGTCCTCATTTGCTGCACATTTGTTTGCAGATCATTTAATATTCTGATATAAAGTCTTAGTCTTTAAGTTATACAGGTATTTAGTATTATAGTTCAATAGTTATTCATGTTTGTTATACATATAGTCAGATTAATTTGGTTCTTTAGATACATAGAGATTGTATTCTGCATAGATAGGTAATCTTTAGCCAATTCAAGGATGTGTAGAACATGTCATTTAAATAACTTATGTTCTGTTGACATGAGACACGATTCCTCCTGACAGCACCAATCTATTCCTGAGAGAATGTTGAACACCAAAGATACTCCACTTGGAGTTTATTTTCTTCTTGGCACAATTAGCCTTTAGGTAAGGAACTGCCCATGCCTCAACCACTGACAAAGTACATGGTATCTGAACTGGATAAGCAAGACACAAGGAAAAGGACTGCCAAACCTTGCCAAGACAATTTAAGATGGTTCTGAAACTTTTCCTGCCAATAAAAATGGTCTGTCAATTACTCTAGGCCTTTGCCAAAGTTGGTTGCTTCAACATTGCAAATTAGACTTTCTGTGATTGCTCAGGCAGCCAATTGTCTCCATCATATACTGCTCGCTCACTTTGGAAGTTGCTGGATTGCACTTCCTGTCTACTCAAGTAATATCATCTCCCTTCAGTGGAGTTGAA
>JAQHUG010000129.1:1106992-1126785 GCA_028555095.1 Dicrostonyx torquatus
GACTTCCAGGCAAATCTATATAAGTTTTTCTTTGGGTTCACCTTGCTATTTGGCATCTGCAGGCTTGTAAGCTATACATTTAATGTCCTTTGTTAATGGCTAAGGTCCACTAATGAGTGAGTACATACCATACTCCTCTTTTAGGGTTTGGGCTCTCTCTCTTACAATCTTTCCATCTCATCTACCATAATATTCCCTGAGTTTTTCATGTTCTGGCTATTACAAATAATGCTGCTATGAACATAGTTGAATAAGTGTTCTTGTGGTATGATTGAGTATCCTTTGGGTGTATGCCCAAGAGTGATATTGCTGGATCTTGAGGTAGATTGATTCCCAGTTGTCTAAGAAAGCACTATGTTGATTTCCAAAGTCGCTATACAAGTTTGTACCACCACCAGCAGTGGAGGAGTGTTTCCTTGTGCCATATCCTCTCCAATATAAGCTATCCTCAGTATTTTTTAATCTTAGCCTTTCTGACAGGTGTAAGATAGTATTTCAGAGTTGTTTTGATATGTATTTTCCTCGTGACCTAGGATATTGAGCAATTCTTTAACTATATTTCAGCCATTTGCAACTGTTCTGTTGAGAATCTCTGTTTAGATCTGTACCCCATTTTTTAATTGGATTATTTGGTATTTAATGTCTAGTTTATTGAGCTCCTTATATAGTTTGAAGGTCATCCTTCTGTTAAGATGTGGGGTTGGTGGAGTTCTTTACCATTCTGTAGGCTGATGTTTTGTCTTATTGTTAGTGTCCTTCCCCTTACAGAAGCTTTTCTGTTTAAGGAGGTCCTAGTTATTAATGTTGATCTCAGTGTTTATGCTACTCCTGTTATATTCAGGTAGTAGTTTTCTGTGCCAGCGTGTTCAAGGATACTTCCTACTTTCTCTTCTATAATGTTCAGTGTAACTGGATTTATGTTGAGGTTTTTAATCCACATAGACTTGAGTTTTGTGCAGGGCAATAGATATGGATCTATTTTCACATGCAACATCCAATTATGCCGGCACCATTTGTTGAAGATGCTTTCTCTTTTGCATTGTAAAATTTTGTCTGTGTGCTCTATAATTTACACATACTGTATCAGGTATACAGCTACCCAATTTTCAGATCGCTTTTATAGTGTGAAAAAATAAATTTTGGCTGAGGAAGTCATTTTAGTTCAGAATTACACTTGACTGGGTAAAGTTTAAACTCTAGCTGAGGCCACTGTCTTCCTTGTGCATTAAAACTGACCATTTTTCCTTCAAGGAAAGAAACTTGATTAACCAAACAAGATTCTGGATAATATTAAAAGCATCACAATGTCAGGTCTCAGTTTCCTGAAGTAGTACAGCCTGTTTAAACTGTGATTGTAAGTAAGAGCAACCCAAAGTTTCAGTCATTATGGCCACATAGTGTTGTTAAATGACATTTTATGTTCAGTAAAAAGCTTGATGATAATTATCACTGTGCAATGAAACTTTAAGTCCAGAGGCTATCTAGTGTACATAAGAAAAAAGCTCGCAGTTAAGAACAAGCCATTGGATCTAATCACTTCTGCAAAGAGGACCTGCCTTTCAATATGCACCATTTCATTTTAAGCTTCGTCTTCCCCAACAAAGGACATTAAAATGCCATTATGTTAACAGAAATTATAATTCCTCCATTTAAATAAGTAAAACACAATTTATTTTTATGGAGAAAATTCATGAGTTCTAGGGTAGCTAGAACATGTCATAAACAATATGTACTGTTTAATTCACAGACCAGTGAACACTGTGATTGCCCCTGATTTGTGAGAGCAATGGAGCTAAGAACCCAAAACAAGTCCTTGGCCACTGTCATTGTGTGCAGTTCTCAACAGAGAGAAAAACTGATCCTAAGGAATGTGTGGACTCTAAATATTGATAGCCAGATGACACCTGCATGATGGGGATGTGTGGAATCTGAATATTGAAACAGAGATGACAACTGCATGCTAGGGATGCATGGACTCTGAATATTGACACAAAGATGACAACTGCATGCTAGTGATGTGTAGAATATGAATATTGATAAGAGACAACAACTGTATGCTAGGATGTGTGGACTTTGAATATTGATACAGATGACAACTGCATGCTAGGGATGTGTGGACTCTGAATATTGATGCAGAGATGACAACTGCATGCTAGGATGTGAGGACTCTGAATATTGATACAGAGATGACAACTGCATGCTAGGGATGTGTAGAATCTGAATATTGATACAGAGATGACAACTGCATGCTAATGTAAGTCATCATATCTGCTGTAGCTTTAGCAATATTCTGCTACCATTCCATAGTACACACAGCAATTACTGGAAACTAACACTTCTTCAAAAATGGGGAGAGAAGAAAATGATTCAAAAGCCAAAAATGATCAGAGGGTAAAAGAATGTTTTTTATGTGAATAGAGAAATTGGAGAGTTCACGAAAAGAAAGAACAAAATTGCAAAGTTTTCCCTTTATATCTTCCATGTAAACAGTGTGTGAGCCTCTGTCATTCCAGTAAAAATTTTCTAACACCGTGTCAAAACTGGCAAAAAAGATTTAGAGAAATATATTTTTCAATTCTTTATCCATAAATACCAAAACTTAGACAAAGAGATAGCTTATCTCAAAACTTTTATATGTATAGTATATCTTCAAATATATCTTCTACATTTTTCCTGTTTATTTCAGTCATATGTATGTGTATTTTGATATAGACACAGGTACTAGACTTTGAATGTATACTTCCAAAATTCATCTCTTATAAGCATAATATCCAAGTCCCTGTGAGGGCTTTGGGAAGAAATGAGATCAGATAAAATCATGAGTGGACACTAAGTGAAAACATTGATGGCTTTGTAAAAAGGGGTCATTTATACTTGGCACAATTCCTCTGATTTGCCAGGGGCTGGCCTCCTGTATGCTGTACATCCAGGAAGCTCTTGCCAAATGCTAGACAGATGTCAGTGCCATGCTAAGTGATACTATCAGCAGAATAACAGCACTAAAAAATTGGACTAGTTTAGAGACCAAATATAAAGCTGTTTTTCTTCTTAAATAATTCTGCACAAAAAATAAAAAGAATCTTGTTTTGGGATTGTTGTATCCGCGATTCACTGTATTATAATGCTTAAAGGTTATTATCAAGCTCTGAAAGGTCCCATAAAAAAAGAAAAAAAGCACAAAGGAAGTAAAAAAGGAATATAAAAGGGAGTTACCTTCAAACGAAGAAAATAAATAAGACTGACAATCTCTTCATGAAGATTCTCTCCAAATTTCATGCTTTTCATGCTAAAGATGTGTCTGGAAAGTACGCAAACTCGAGACTTTTACAGGTTCAGATTTTTTCTGATGAATTTATAATAGTTTGAAATATGCACTTTTATAGATTATCACATGAAGAAAATGTCACCTGATTAAGTGGTAAGCAAAGACCGAAAATTTCTTCAGAGCTGAAGCTGTCACTGTAATAATCAGCCAACTTCATAAAGGGAGAACTCACTGGAGACTATACATTCATATACATGTATATGTGTCTCTCTCTCTATATGTGTGTGTATATATATACATATGTTTATATACACGGACGGATGAATAGACAATAGATGTGAAAGATGATAGTGCAATAAATATATTATAGACAGGTACAGATGATAGATGTCAGACAGACAATAGATTAGTGAACCATGTCTTGTTTAGGAAGCAGACAAATACACAAACACATACGTACAAAACATAAAATAGCACCAAAATGAACCTAGCAATAAATAAAGGGAAAATGGACTGTGTACAAGTGGTGTTTATCTGAATATCAACATTTAAGTAAATCGATTAGCAGATTATTCATTAACTGATCACATAGTGCCAGAATAAAGGAGGAAAATCATAACAATTACGCTTCAGGTTGCTTTCTATCACTATGATAAAGCCCATGACCAGAAGGAATGCGTTTGTTATTCCATCTTGTAGCTTCTAGTCAATCATTCAGGGAAGTGGGGAGCTGGAGGCAGGACTGAAGCAGAAGCGTGGAGGGCTACTGCTTTACTGCATTGTTCTCTGTGGATTGCTCAACCTGCCTTCTTATACACCTCAGAATCACAGACCTAAGTCCTCTGTTCTAAAAAACAGCCTCTCTACTTTGTGTGTTCATTTTAAAATTCAATTTGTATACACACTTATATTCCAATAGAACACCCGTCTTTCTGAAAAGTTTCCTTACATCATAAATCATTCTTTGCATGTTATAGCTTTGTAAAATGAGGGGCAGAGGGCATGGGGAGCTTAAGAGGTTCATGAGGCTAATCTGAATTTTAACGGCTCTCTGTGAACAGGACTCTAATGCCACAGCCCATGCTCCGAGCCACTTCAGGAGACTTTTTTCTTTAGAAAGTTTTTATATCGCAAATAACTTGATGTTTAATGAGTAAATATACCTTATAAATATGAAAAAATGCAAAAAGTGATTATGGCTTTGCGATATTAAAGGCCAAGATTTATGGGAGTTGTGCTATAAAATGTTCTGTCTGGCTTGGCAAAATCCTAAGGGTTGAGAGGCTGTTATATTAAATTCTAAATTTCAGAATAAACAAATTATAGTAGTACCATGTGGTATGATCAGATCTTGGAAATCATGACAGCTGTCTGAGCAGTCAAAGAGGGGAACACTGCGTGCTACAAACCACAATTCTGTGCAGATTGACAGAGTTACATTTTCATGAGAGAGAAAAGAGTGGGTAACTCACAACATACGATCTAAATTTGATTTTGTAAGTACCAAAAAATGTTATTAGTGTTGTATAAGCTCATACATTCACCTCAATATATCCTCCCTTCTTTTTTTTTTTTTCATCTGCTGAGAGATGTTTGAGAAAATGATCCAAAGTTCTAATGGAATTCTTGCACATATTCTCACTTAAGCCATTATTTCACTTTCCCCCAACTTTCTGGGGTAAAGCAATAACATAATAATTTCTTTTCTAGTCATCTGGCCTCTCTCTCAAGGCAAATGCAATCTGCATATTCATACATAAAAGCCAGTGGTCCTCTAGATGGGTTTCTCTAAACACAAATGAAAATCCTTTAAGTTAATGTGACACTTTTAGAAGATTTACTTTATAATATTTGTTCCAAATTTATTTCAGTGAACTTTAATAATTCCACATTGTTAGGGTTTTTCCTAAGTTATGTAAGTCCCAACACATGTTAGGAGCCACAGCAAACACTAAATTAATACAGAAAAAAAAAAACTTGATAGACAAATCCAGGTAATAGAATCTGGTCTCTGAAAGAAAGTAGAGGCCTGCCTTAGCAATTTCAGGAAAATTCACATGGTACATTGTGTGTACCACTTGGATATATCCTCCTTAATTGCTTATAGTCTTTACTAATTTCATTAGAAAACAATGCTTGTAGAGTTACAAGAATTTAATTGTATAGCTTGGGGGCAGAATGTAAGAAGAGCTAGGATCCTTCAGCCTTGAATACACACAGTCATGCTGAAGACAAGGCAGGTTAGCTGGCTTCCAGTTAGACCTACCCAAAGGAAGACCTGAATCGAACAGAGCAAAGCAAGTCAGCCCCACTCCCTGCCATTTCCATGGTGATTTGTAGTTTCTGCCTCTACCCAAGAAACTAACACCCTGGTCTTCTGAAATCTTTTTCTTCCCCTCTTCATTCATTAGCAGTAATGTCCTCCTCTCTGTTGGTTCTCAGCAACACTCTCTTCTGTGACAACATTTTCCCTGTACAGTGTTTCTTTATGACTGTGTAAGAAAAATACTTGACTTTTTGTTGCTGCTGTTCTGGTGCCATCCGAGACAAGGCAACAAGACCTCTATACCATATTGTGCTAATAAGAACAAAACAGCAACAAAAACAGAGCCAGCAACAGCAACAAAATAACCCTTTCATTAACCCCCCCATTCAGGCAGACCTCTAAACAAAGTACAGCAACAAAATTACCCTTTCATTAGCCCCCATGCAGGCAGACCTCTAAACAAAGTACTCTTATGCAGATACAAACTGCATCTAGCCTATACTGTAAGCTGTGTAGACAATGCAGAGGACTTGCCAGGCTGGTATGAGGAGCTTCCCATAAAGGATGGAGCTGAATAGCACTCCCTCTGAATGTTACCTGACCTTAATTACAACTGCATGAGCCTCAAGCTCCCAGGTGGGAATTTCACAGATTTGAAAACTTCCTGAATGATGACAGGCAAGTATAAATAAAAGATCGCAAGATGCAATTAGAGAATGTATCAGCATAAAGTAAACACTCAAAATGAGTATTAATTTCCTACTTCCCTGCTCTCTGCCAAGGAAAGGACATATTGTAACTGCCATACTATTTCTCCATTATTTATTTTTCTTATTCAAGGAAAATTCATTTTCATGCATCTTACTATTAATCTCATTTATTCCTCATGAATAGAGAGTAGATTTACTTTTAAAGATTTTTGGGCATTCTTTTTTATTAATTTATTTTTTAATTTCATTTTACATTTCAACTACAGTTCTCCCTTCCACCCCTTCTCCCACGCCCGCCTTGCCTTCCCACCTCCTATCCATTCCTCCCAACAGGTAAGGACTCTGATGGGCAGTCAACAAAGTCTGGCACATTAAGTTGGGGCAGGACCAAGCCTCCAAGCCCCCTCCTCCCTGCATTAAGGCTGAGCATGGCATCCCACCACAGAGAATGAGCTCCAACAAGCTAGCTCATGCACCAGGGGTCATCACTGATCCTGTGGCCAGGAGTCCCTCAGATAGTTCAAGTTTCTCCACTGCCTCTCACATACAGAGGGCCTAGTTTGGTATCATGGAGGCTCCACAGCTGTCGGTCTAGAGTTCATGATTTTCCACAAACTTGGTTCAGCTGTCTCTGCAGATTTCTCCCTCATGATCTTGACTCCTCTCTCTCGTTGACTGGATTCCTGGAGCTTGGCCCAGTGCTTCATTGTGAATCTCTGCATCTGGTTCCATCAGTTACTGTGTGAAGGCTCTATGATGATAGTTGGGGTATTCACCAATCTGATTACAGGGGAAGTCCAGTTCAGGCACCCTCTCCACTATTGCTAGGAGTCTTATTGGAATCATCCTTGTGATTTCTTAGGAATTTCCCTAGCACCAGGTTTCTCCCTACCCCAGAGTGGCTCTCTCTAGCAAGATATTTTTCATTGCTCTCCTACTCCATCCCTCCCCACCTCAACCATCCTATGCCCTCATATTCTCATCCCCTTTCCCCTCTCCTTTACTGCCCTCCCCTCAGTTTACCCAGGAGATCCCATCTAATTCTCCTTCCCAGGTAGATCCATGCATCCCTCTTAGGGTCCTCCTTGTTACCTAGCTTCTCTGGAGCTGTGGATTATAGCCTGGTAATCCTTTGCTTTACAGCTAATATCTACTTACAAGTGAGTACATACTGTGTTTTTATTTCTGAGTATGGGTTACCTCACTTGTAATTTTTTTCCTAGTTCCATTCATTTGCCTGCAAATTTCATGATGCCATTGCTTTTTGCTGCTGAGTAATACACCATTGTGTAAATGTACCACATTTTCTTTATTCATTCTTCAATTGAAGGACATCTAGGCTGTTTCTAGGTTCTGACTATTACAAATAATGATGCTATGAACATTACGGAGGAAGTGTCCTTGTGTTATGATTAAATATCCTTTGGGTATATGCCCTAGAGTGGTATATCTGGATCTTGAGGTAGATTGATTGCCAATTTTTTGAGAATCTGCCATACTGATTTCCAAAGTGGCTATAAAAGTTTGAACTCCCACCAGTAGTGGAGGAATGTTCCTTTTATTCCACATACTCTCCAACATAAGCTGTCCTCAGTATTTTTTATCTTAGCCATTCTGACAAGTATAGATGGTATCTCAGAGTTATTTTGATTTGCAATTCCCTGATTATAAAGGATATTGATTGATTCAGGATCAACATAACAAAAATGGCAATCTTATCAAAAGCATTTTACAGGTTCAATGCAATTTTCATCAAAATCCCAACATAATTCTTCACAGATCTTGAAAGAACAATGCTCAACTTCATACAGAAAAACAAAAAACTCAGAATATCTAAAACTGTACAATAAATGAACTTCCAGAGGCATCACCATCCCTGACTTCAAACTCTTCTGTAGAAGTACAGTAATAAAAACAGTTGATATGGGTTAAAAGAAGACGCATGAACCAACGGAATTGAGTCGAAGACTCTGACCATAATCCACACACCTATGAACCTGATTTTTGACAAAGAAGCCAAAATTATACAATGTAGAAAGGAAAGCCTCTTCAACAAATGGTGCTGTCATAACTGTATGTCAAGATGGAGAAGATTGCAAATAGATCCATATCTATCACCATGCACAAAACCCAAGTCCAAGTGGATCAAGGATCTCAACATAAATCCAGTTACTCTGCAGTTAATACAAGAGAAAGAGGGAAGTAGCCTTGAATGCATTGGCACAGGAGACCACTTCCTAAATATAACACCAGTAGCACAAATACTGAGAGGAAAAATCAATAAATGGAAACTCCTGAAACTGAAAAGCTTCTGTAAGGCAAAGGGCACAGTAAATAAGACAAAACAACAGCCTACAGAATGGGAAAAGATCTTACCTAACCCCACATCTGACAGAAGGCAGATCTCCAAAATATATAAAGAACTCAGAAAACTAGATATCAAAATGCAAAATAATCTAATTAAAAATGGGGTACAGAGGTAAACAGAGAAGTCTAATCAGAAGAATCTCAAATGTCAGAAAGACATTGAGCATTCTTACAAAGCTTCTCCATACACAAAAGCTAGATCATCTCTCATTTGTTATAGAGGAATGCATTGTTTTATACAGGTGTAGAATATTCATTAAGAATACATGGCGAAGGATTGGAGGAATAGTTCAGCCGTTAAGAACATGTGTGCTCTTCCAGAGGACTCAGGTTCACTTCCCAGCACCCACATAGAAACTCACAACCATCTGTAATTCCTGTGTCAGTGGATCCAGTATCCTCTCCTAGCCTCTCAAGGCACCAGGAATGCACAAAGTACATGCAGAGAAAACAGTCATACACACAAAATAAAAACTTAAATGTTTGTGAAAAATGAATACACAGTGGGCTGTCTGAAATTTAGACTGTGTTTGATGCCTGTGCCTTTAAGCTTTGTATTCAATTACTGCCTTTAACAACTGGTGTCTTTTTAATAGAATGTTGTACAATTTCCTACAGTGGGAAGATTTGAATTCTTCCTTTTGCGATGCACTCTGAATGTCCTGTGATTACAGATATTCCGGCAGAGTTGGGGAACATGTCGCAAGCATCATTACTCTGGCTGTTGCCAGCTTACCTAATTTAACGGGTGTATCTTCCCACATTTTTCATCCCATTATAGCTGCCAGTAGGAGCAGTGCTGTCCTCATATAAAAGTTACAACAGTGCTGACAGCTGCAATGCTGAACTCTGAGTTATGGACTGAGAGCTCCAGCTAGATCACCCCCACCAACACCCAGACAGCCTGGTACATCTGGATTTATGAAAATAAGAGGTGAATGCCAACTCCTCCTAAGTCACAATGATATCAACTTTTGACAAGTTGATATGAGGAAGCATATTGTGTGTGAAACATAAGCAATCGTAACGTTTTATGGTTGAGATTAAAACGATGCACCCAAACTTTGGGCATAACAGAACTTTGAAAATCCAGCTTCACCTGTCAACCCAAAAATAATTTAAATTTTGCCTTACTCTGGTCATTTTAGAAAACATTAGCAGATAATATTAACTGAATAGTGGCTTTAAAAGTCAAAGCACTGTGGAAGGACTGACGTCAGAAAAATGACATCTAAAGTCCCAATCCTTGCGCACCACAGAAACATTAATTTAGACATAACATATGGAAATAATCATCACTATGGGGTTATTAAAATTCAATTAAAAGCTGACCGCATCCAAAGTAAGCACACAGATGAGAATGGGTGAGTGTGGAAGAAGAACAGTGTCATTTTCCTTTCAACAGCAGCTGTCAGACCCTGTGAGAATGCTCTGCTCACTAATCAAGCCCATGTTAAGGAGAATGAGAGAGTGAAATGTGCCCTGAAGCTTCCACCTCTCTGGAGTGCTGCCACAGGTTCTGTTTCTGTCTTGTCTCATTGAGATTACTGACATCCTTAGCACAGATTGTGTGCCTTGGTGATAGAACTAAAAAGACAAAGTCGCAGCCGGCTGCGATAGGTGTTTTGGCAAGATCATACGAAGGGACCAAACTTGAAAATTCTTCCTCAAAAGTGTATACAGAATGAGAAACTTACACCATGGGCTAGCATTTGTTCCCAACTGAAGACAATGAATGGGAGCTCAACAATATTTAAATGTCATGGTTACTCAGAATAAGGAAAGTGTGGTAGTTCATCATTGTAGAACCAAAGAATTTGCCACTAGTAAAGCAAAATAAACAAGAAAAGAAGGGACTGCAAGTCCCTGGGAAGGAAATGGGCCAGACTCTCTAATTGAGGAATTGCACTTATAGGCCTATGTAAGATGCATCCTCTCCAAAGTTTCAGAATTAATGAAGGTTGACTATATATGAAACAATCCATAATGAATGGGAGAAATGGCATATTTTTGCAAATACGAAGAGCCCTACATGAAATTGTCGTCATAGAACTTTCATCCAGCAACTGATGGAAGCAGATACAGAGATCTACAGTGAAGCACTGGACTGAGCTTCAGGAGACCAGTCTAAGAGAGGGAGGAGTGATAATATGAGCAAAAAGAGGTCAAGACCATGATGGTGATACCCACAGAAACAGCTCACATAAGCTAGTGAGAACTCACTTACTCTGGAGTGATAGTAGGGGAACCTGCATAGGACCAAACTACGCCACTGAATGGGGGTTGGGGACAGTGATGAGGCTTCAGCAATCTGTAGGGTCACTGGCAGTGGGACCAGAATTTAACCCTAGTGCTTGAACTGGCATCTTAGAGCACATTCTCTTTGGAGGGATAACCTTGCTCAGCCTAGATACAGGAGAGATAGCCTTGGTCTTGCCTCAAAGTGAAGTGTCAGAATTGTTGACTCCCCATGGGAAACCTTACCCTTTCTGAGGAGTGGGTGGGTAAGGGATAGAAGGGTGGGATAAGAGGAGGGGAGGGAGTGGTAACAGGAATAGTTAAGTAAAATGAGAAAATATTGTACTAAAAAATTTTTAATTAAAGAAAAGAAGAAAGGAAAAATGTCCCTGAAGTATAAAATAAGGCTCCGGATCCTTAGTCAAAAGAACTGGAAGAGATATGAAGTACACAATAAAGACTCCAGAACACCCATTGTAAAAAGGCCCTAAAGATGTCTATGCTTAAACAGGGCTCAGAAACACAGGAAAGAACAAAATGGTGAGCTGAGACACAGAAAACCTGACTAAAGGGCTCACATAGAGGAGATTCAGGAGAGAGCTTTGTGATAAAAATGAAGAGAATCAGGGACCTCAAAAGGTGGTCCTTTAAAAACATCCAGGGAGAACAAGAGCAACCGAATTAAAACTGAGAAATTTACTGAATACAATCAAGTGGACCACTACCTACATCTTAAGAGTTCCAGGAGACAGAAATAAGGTTCAAAAATACAATGACCCATCTTAAAAAGACTCAGAGGGAAACCTACTCCCAAGGACATCGTAATGAATGCCAAATTTCAGTGATAAAGGATTTGCAGAAAGCAAAAGATCACATGTTAACAGAAAGTTTACACAATAAGGGGGAGATTTTTCCAGCAAAGTTTTGTAGACATAGGAGAAGATATATTCAAAGTACTTTAAAAAGAACTACCAAGAATAATATAAGAAAGAGAAAAAGAGAGAGAGAGAGAGAGAGAGAGAGAGAAGGAGGAAAGGAGAGAGGAAGGGAGGGGGAAGAAAAGAAAAGAAGGGGAGGGGAAGGGAGAGAAGGGAATAATTAATACATTTCTTACAAAAATGAAACCAGAGGGCATTTGTCTTGCTCTAACTTCTTTGTAGAAATTATACCTAGGTTTCTTTTGGTTAGAATGACCAGGAAAGGCATCCTAACCTAATAGAGTTCAAGACAAAGCTGAGAGTGGATGATGAGCTGGTTTGTCAATAATGTTGGATTTGGGTATTGAGTTTTAAACAGTGTAAACTAACATCTGCACCTAAGATATGCTGGTAACCACAGAATATGCTCTGCAAATTGTGACTTTGGCTAGAGTGTTAACATGGCTGTTAAACTTAAGTCCTGATCAACATAAAATAGACAATTATATAGGAGGGTTTCAGGTAAGCCCCTGTGGTAACCGTGAAACAATTGTCTGTTAATGATGGAAGGCGGAAAGTGAGAAGAAATCAAAACTACAGAAATTATACAAGCAGTGAAACACAAAGGAAGACAGAGGATGAGGACAGGAAGGCACAAACTGTGAAGCCAACTGCAAGCTGGGTTTACATGCTTTTATGTGTTTACGTGTTTTGCCTGCGTGTAGACGCCTGCATATAAGCATGTAGCATCTGCAGAGACAAAAGAAGGCATCAGATACTCTGGAACTAGAGTCGCAGAGGATTGTGAGATACCATGTAAGTGCTGGAATCTGGAAATGGGTTCTCAACAAGAGCAGCCAGTGCTCTTCACTACTGAGCCATCTCCCCAGCTAACACCGCACGAACACATCACATACACCAAAAGATTGCTTAATTCAGTTTCTCCTCACTTTACCTAAGTTTTACTCTCACCCAAATAAGATATATATTCAAGAGGAATATTAAGGTAAAATATGAAATATGAGCTGAAGATGGTGTTATCTTTAAACAGATACAGGCAAGTAAAGATGTGTAATAACCCTATCCCCTTGACTTCCCCATTGACTTTTTTCCTTTCAAAATTTGTGTTATGATAAGAAATCTTGGTGTTCTTTGCTGCTGTGATATCCCTCACAGTACATGTGTTGCAAGGAGAGGGTCCCTTGTTTGTCCCGGCCACCCAGCTAGCTTACACCCGAAATAACCACACACAAAGTGTATTAATTAAAACACTACTTGGCCCATTTGCTCTAGCCTCTTATTGGCTAACTCTTACATCTTGATTTAATCCATTTCTATTAATCTGTATATCACAACCTGGCAGTGGCTTACCGGAAAGGATTCTAACCAGTATCTGTCTCAGGCAGGAGTTCCATGGTGTCTCTCACTCTGCCCTTCTTCCCGGCATTCAGTTCTGTCTTCTCCACCGACCTAAATTCTCCCCTATCAGACCCAAAGCAGTTTCTTTATTCATTAACCAATGAAAACAACACATGAACAGAAGAACTGCCTACACCATACATGTGACAAGAGGACTTCGTCATCCCTCCCCCATGGGCAAGGCAGTGAAGATCCACAGTTGCCAATCTGAATACAGAGAGTTGTCTTTCAGTTAAGAACCTTGCTTCTGCTCTGCTGACTTCTTTGGTGTACTGCCAGCCAGCACTGCCCTTTTGCTAACAAGTGGGAGGAAAGTAGAAACCATAGTGGAACTGTGGCCACTTGTCATTCATTTATTTGTCACTTCTAAATGATAGCTTGTTTTAATGACAAATTTGTTCCACTTCTCAGAAATAAAAATAATTTTATCAAAAGCATTCTATTGATGAATTGTCATGATGATCCAGACCAGAAACACTTGCCAGTATTTTAAAGAGATTGAATTCAACTCAGGAACCACACACTTTGACTCAAGTTTTTCTTTTCTTTTTTTTCTTTTTTTTTTCACAAAGGCACAGTATTCTCTCTCATGGTTAATTGAACTTCTCTCACTAGCAAACAAATTAATCCCTATAGCATGTTAGGCATCTTGAGAAAGCTATGATTTGCTCTGATGTCTATGATAAATCACTACTTTATAAACATTTAATGGAGTTAAATAAGGAGTTCACAGTCATCCTTGGATAGTCTTACCATCAAGATATTTGTTTAAGTTATGGATTGTATTCATATGGGGAATGTAAATCACCCCAAACTGCCCCAAACCATCAAGCACTCATTTCTTTGCAAGTACCTCCACCATGGCCATTGTGCCCCATAATAAACAGAAAAAGTCAAAAGGTGGGGGCTAGAGAGATGACTCAGTGGTTAAGAGCACTGGCGGCTCTTCCAGAGGTCCTGAGTTCGATTCCCAGCAACCACATGGTGGCTCACAACCATATGTAATGAGATCTGGCACCCTCTTCTGGCATGCGGGCATACATAGAGGCAGAATGTTGTATACAAAATAAATAAATCTTTTAAAAAAAAATAGGTTCTTTAAAAAAAAGTCAAAAGGTGAAGAGAGCAGCAGAGCCTTTTAAAGACCTTTCTAGAGCCCCCTGGTGATGTCTTGATGTATGGATGAACTGGGTAGCACTGCTCCTTCAAGATCTTCAGGGGATAGGAAGACAGAATTTTACTATGTGGGTTCATTCCCAAGAACAAATTTGAGGCTTTTAATGGAAAAGAAAAGTTAGGTAAGACAGCCAGCAATATCTTCAAATTATAAAAAGACTGACAAAAGTATTCAGACATTTTCTTGTACACTAGCTGATAAATGAGGGATATTTCATCTTTCATTTAGAAATTAAAATCTGAAAATGATTTAGAGTGTGCTTTATCATGTGGCTGTTTCCTATGAGCTAAGCTCTCATGCTCTCAGCTTAGGACCAAGGATAATAAGCAGAAACACCCGACAGAGCCTAGCGATGTGACGTTTCACACATTCCCAACTAGACCACAGCAGCGGCAGAGACTTACCCTTCCTGCCTGCATGTTGGCCAGGTGAGAAGGCTTTTGAGCTGAGTACTCATTAGAGCTCAGGTACCTTATGTGTAGGTGACTATCGAATTTATATTAACTATGCATTAAAGAGGTGTGCACTGGGACCAGTTAATGTTTTCTTTAAGTTAGAAAATAAAACAGTGATCAAAGATATACAAAGTGCTATAATAAAATGATACCTTTCCCTTTTGTATTAAATATGCAAAAAATTAGCTCCACAGTTAAATGACACTTTAAAATTCAACATTATGAGCCAGGCAGTGGTGGCGCACGCCTTTAATCCCAGCACTCTGGAGGCAGAGGCAGGCGGATCTCTGTGAGTTCGAGACCAGCCTGGTCTATAAGAGCTAGTTCCAGGACAGGCTCCAAAGCCACAGAGAAACCCTGTCTCGAAAAACCAAAATAAAAAAATTGAACATTATGCATATTAGTGGAGAAATATGTGGTATTTCAACATACACACATATTATTTTTAAGTTTATAATTTCTTCAAGGTGAAGAATTCATACTCCTTTCTCCAGGCTTTGAAATTGTTCAGTTTCTCACTGTTACTGATATTCACATGGTGTGAAGGAGCTTACAAAATCTCACCTTTCCCTGGTGTCCATTCATCAATCTGTACCCCTCCTTCCCTGCCTTCACGCTCACTGGCCCTTTGTAACAGTCATAATTTCTCAACTTCTATGAAATCAACTCTTTTAAAGATCCCACGTATATATGACATAATACGCTGTCTTCCTGTGTCTGCCTTATTCCACTTAACGTGATGGTCCAAATTTCCATCCACATTGCCGTGAGAGATCAGACATTATTCCTCTGCACTTCTGAATAATATTCCACTGTGTGCAAGCCACATGCTCTTTATCCATTGAGCAGGCCATGGGCACCTACTTGTTTGCCATTTTGTGACTGTTGGCCATTGTCACATTGCATTCTGAGTGTTTAGAGTACGGATCTTTCTTCAAAGTTTTGACTTCATCTCTTATGGCTTTATGCCTTTGGGTGAACAAATGTTTCAAACAGTTTAGACGTTGGCCATTGTCACATTGCATTCTGAGTGTGTAGAGTATGGATCTTCCTTCAAAGTCCTGACTTCATCTCTTATGGGTTTATGCCTTTGGGTGAACAGCTGTATCAGACAGCTTAGAGGACATCTCCATGCTGTTGTCACAAGGACTCTACTGATTTAGATCCCTAACAATAACAAGAGAGTGTTCTACTTTCTTTTGTTTTTTAATCTTGTTATTGTAGTAATATATTTAATTGGTGGAGGACACACCATAGTATACCTGTGAAGACCAGATGACAGACAACTTTTAGGTGTCTTGTCTCTCCTTCTGCCACATGGTTCTTGGGTATGGCACTCGGGTTGTGAGGTTTGGCAGCAAACACCTTTACTCACTGAACCCTCTTGCCAGACAGAGACTTCTGTTTTTACCATGTCCTCCTCCTACTGTTATCTTTAGTCTTTTTATTTAGTATATAGTAAAATAAAAAATACTAAGGGTTAGTGGTGAAAATGTGGTATTTAGGGCAATGGGGTTAAATACAAGGAAAAGAATTCTAAGTTTTTGCCTGTGATATTAGATTGGTTTGAGCTGTCATAGTGTCTGAGGACTGGAAAATTTCTCATTTTCTACAACTATCTCGAATAGTCATTTTTCAATAGCCATTCTTACAGAGGGAGGTGATATCTCACCATGGTTGGATTCTAGTTTACCTGTTGGAGAGTGATGTTGAGGGATTGACCCCATTACTCCCTTGACATCTATGTGCTTTTTTTTATTTTAAGAATGTCTTTTCAGGTTTGTTACTGATTTCCAATTTGCCTGAGCCACTTTGTTTGGCATTGAGGATACAGTAGTAAATATATTTCTATTTATCCTCTTGAGGAGCTAAGAGTCTGATCCCATGCTGATAGTGATTCATGTAAGCCAGGGTCACAATTCTGTAAGCCATCATCCTTACAACATACTAAATTAAGGATGTCACCCTCACCAAGTGAACTACAGTAATTTTGTTCTTCATGCATATCTGGAAAATGATGTTTTTCTCAAGGAGGTGGGGGGAATGTTACTACATAATATTGCTTTTGAGGATTAAGTAAGGAGACATATATGCATTTTAAAAGGACAGTAAAGTTTAGCTTTAGGGAAATATTCTAATCCTGACTTTATTATTCTCAAGGTATGATAGAAGGTGTTTCCTCCTCTGTGAAATGCTAATCATAATTTACAAAGGATCCTCATAGGGGAACAGAAAAGTTAATGAGATGTTTGATTTCTACAATCAGGCATTTTGAATAATTTTGATTAATAGCTTACTCATGGAAACTGGAATATTAAGCCTTGGAGTCCATTGTATTGGATAGTGTTTGATGAATATTTTCCTAACAATAAATTTTGGCAGCTATAATTTAAGCCTTTCTTCATTTTAAAAGTCATGACAAATCTAGAGACTAATAGAGTGAATTAACTCAGGCTTCATTAGTACTTACTGATCACTAGCAAATTTGTAGTTTA
The DNA here is from genome assembly GCA_028555095.1 of Dicrostonyx torquatus. Taxonomy (NCBI): domain Eukaryota; kingdom Metazoa; phylum Chordata; class Mammalia; order Rodentia; family Cricetidae; genus Dicrostonyx; species Dicrostonyx torquatus. Next base: position 1,124,302 of record JAQHUG010000129.1, read on the forward strand.
TAGGCAGGTGTTCACCTAGTTTCATAACAAAGATTATTGTTATGGGACTTAGAGGGTTTTTTTTTATTTGTTCTTGGTTTTTTTTGCATAGACTGTTAATTCAGATAGTTTAGACTTCTTAATAAATCAACACAGAACAACAAAAATTGATTTTTTTAAAAAAAACCTGCAATGGACACTGTAGTGCTTGTATTAATATTTCACGTTTTTCCAATATAAATGTGATGATTTGAATAAAATGACCCCTACAGGCTCATAAATATGACCAGGGAGTGACACTATTAGGGTGTGGCCTTGTTGGAAGAAATATGTCACTAGGGTGTGCTTTGAGGTTCCAAAAGCCCAAGTCAGACCCAGTGGCATTCTCTCTTCCTACTGCCTGTGGATCCAGACGTAGAACCCTTGACTCCTTCTCCAGCACAATGTCAACCTGTATGCTACATGCTTTCTACCATGCTGATAATGAACTAAACCTCTGAAGCTATAAGCAAACCCCCATTGAATGTTATCCATTGTAAGAGTTGTCATGATCATGCTGTCTCTTCACTGTTGAAAGGGAAGCTGTGCTTCTTATCTTTCTAGAATGACTTAAATCCCATCCCAGAGAGGTATTTAATTAACCCCTTTGCTTATTGCTCTTGATACATGGAAAAACATTCAGCGCATTACTTAAGACAAACCTTCATTCACAGCAGGTTATCAAAGGTCAATCTAAAATTCTAAAGCCATATAAGGGGTTAAGAGTTAAACAGCATCCTTATTTTCTAAACAAGTTGGCATATGCCCATCTGTCAAGAGATGGAACATTACTCTGTCTCCTGTTTAGTCCAAAGTAACAGAGACAAGCTCAGAAACTAGCTCCTCTTCTTGGCACTGATCAGACCATAGAATTTCAGCAAACAGAAAAATTCACTTTTGGCACAAAATAAGATAAAAAAAACCATTAGCATAGACTCTTACTGTGCTTTGCACAGCTGTCATAACAGTTTAATATATGTTAGAATAACAGAAATTGGTTTTATTCCTCCATTCTGGAGGCTGGAAATCCAAGTCCATGACTGACAAGTGTGACGTCTCCTGAGATCATTCCTTGGCCTATGGATGCCTCTTTCTCCCTGTGGCCTCACTCAGTCTCTTTTTGTAAATATGGCTGGGGTACTGCCTCAGGTGAAAATTTTCTCTTCTCATAAATACACCCATCAATTACATTAGGGATTACCCAATCAGCTTGGTTTTAATCACTTTTAGTCCTACCTCCCAAAGCAATTACATTCTGCAGCATCACACCACTTAGACTCCTACATATGAGCTCTGACAGAACACAATACATCTCATAGTAACCTAGTCTGAGGTCCATTTATGGATTTCTGTAGTTGGGCATCAACTTTAATGCAAAATCCATAGTAACATGAGATGTTCTGTCTTTTCATGCTTTATCAATAGGTGATAATTTTATGATTGAAAACCTGCTTATTATCTTAACAAATTAAGGCAACAAATTAAGTAGAAGCTCTAATAAAATCTTCATCCTGGTGATGTAAAGTATCCCAAATCAGATACAAGTTTTCCACTGGATATAGAATATCTTGTAAGTGCATCTGTTTGTCTAATTCTATAATTTTCTAAAGCCTACATACATAATGAAGGCAGAGAAGAAGAAAAGCACCACTTTAGGATTAAAGTTTAGGAAAGACGTCATTTCCCTCCTCCCCAGACAGCTGCTGACTGAAGGCTTTCATAGACTCCTACTGCTAAGAGGATGAACAGAGAGAAATTTTTGTAAAGCAAAGCACACTCCAAAAACAAGAAGTGTGTTATTTTTCACTGTTTTCATTGTCTGACTTTGCACTATAATTGAGCTGAATTTATCAAGGGAACTTGCTTCTTCCCCATGTTTTCAGGTGAATTTTTGTTGATAGTGTCCATGGTTCCTATTACTAGTTGAGTTACTAGTATTTCCTTGGTATAAATTAAAGGCATCATTTTGGTGCTTCTAGGTAGATTGTTCATTGTGCAAATTGTCTGACAAGGTATTATGTCTTTGGACACACCCACCCCCCATATACAACTGGGATTTTATTTACCAAGTGTTCACTCAGCCCCTACCCTTAGAAAACCTGTTATATACCACCATGCTTTGTGGGACATAAACTCCCTTTATGTATATACCTAATCTCACTTTTCATGGTGTTCAGAACATCATTTTTACTAGTAGTTTCTACCCAAATTATACAAGTTATCATTCCCTGGATATCTGGGTTTGGCTGGCACGTTGCTTTTAATCCTATGGCAGGGAAGGTTTGGGAGGAGCTGCTCACCTTGTCACAATCTAAGAAGTGTATACAGAATATGGTAGAATAGAGGAGAGAAGAGGTCAGGGCCAGGCAAACCATTCTTGGATGAGCTGTCTGTGACCTGCTTCTTCCAGTGAAATTTATTTCCTACCATTTCCTCCACTTGCCAATGATACCAGAAAAATACAGA
>JAQHUG010000129.1:1134130-1151218 GCA_028555095.1 Dicrostonyx torquatus
CTTTTACTGGCTAGCTCTTACATATTAATTTAACCCATCTCCATTAATATGTGCATCACTGTGAGGTTGTGGCCTACCAGCAAAGTTTCAGCATATCTGTCTCTGGCTGCAGCTCTATGGCTTCTCCAAACTCCACCTTCCTTCTCCCAGCATTCAGTTTAGTTTTACCTAAATACCTAAGTTCTGTCCTATCACAATCTCAAGACAGTTTCTTTCTTAACCAATAATATTCTCAGCATACAGAGGGAAATACCACATTACACCTCCATTTTCATCCAAGAAATGAATATTTCATAATCCCTCAGCATGCATTTCTTTTGTGTCTAAGCAGTTATCACATGTGATAGTACTTCCTTCTCTGAGACAGAAGGCTTCATGGGAAGGCTAAGTAATGTGAATAAAAGAAACAAAGTTCTGCCAGCTCTGTTGAAATGAGGAATCTGCAAGGAAGATTAAGCATGAGCCTTAATCTTGCTCTAAAACACCGCCTCAGAGAGTCCTTATGAGACCAAATAGAGGTGTAGCTATCGACACATTAGTTCTGGGCTGGAGCAAACATTTGTATCAAATGTCACTCATTAATTCATTAAATCCTATTGAATAAATACACCATTTTCAACAGGATTGGCTGGGACCACAAAATATGACTTCTGCCCAACTCCAGGGTGGGATAATTGTTTAGGATCCTGGGATGGGAGACACAGAAGACACAGCTAGGGATGAGAGTAAGGTCCCAGCAACTTCTCTGAAGGGTGTAGGGCTGGTGCCCTAATGACTTTTGGGTTTTCACTCATGAATACCAACCATTAAAAAATGTGAAATCTAAATATCCCAAGTAGTTATTCTTTCATGATTTAGTTGATGGGCATATTTCTAAATCCCACAAGTTAATCAGAAATTTTGTAAGAACTTCACTAAAAGAAGCTTGCTATCCCTTGTACTACTTAATTTGTTTATAAGATACCTTAATAAAGATAGCAGCCTTCCATTAGACTGTGCTACTACCTAGATGGATAAAAAGTACAGAATATTTTCTAAATAAATATAGAAGGAAGAAATTGGTGCAAGATTCAAATTTTGCGTATTTGAGGACCTTGACTTCTCCCTGTTGCTACATATGTTCTACCATTCATCTCAGATTTTTTAAAAGCATATGTTTGCAGCATCTGCAGAGAAATTTATATACTGTTCACATTCTAGCACCGGTTCCCTTTTATACAAAGAAATTTTAAATGGTACCAATTTTTGATTATATTTTTTTGAAAAAATAAAGAGTAAGCTGAAGAAAGGGTTCAGTTGGTAAAGCTTTTAGCACTCAAGCATCAAATCCTGAGTTCAGATTCTGAGAACCAAAGTAAAAATATATTCACTGTAGAAGCAGCATTCAGGACACAGACAGGTAGATCTCTGGAGTTCATTGGCTCATCAGTCTAGCCTAATCCAGGTTCAGTGAAGAGCTTTGTCTCAAATCTTAAGCCGATAAGCAATCTAGGGAGATTTCAAATGTTAACCTCTGGACTCCACTTACATGTGTACATGTATACCTACATATACATGTGCCCATGTGGACACATATGTATACCACACAAACACACATAAATTAAATTAAAATTAAAAAACTTTTTCAAAAATGGGGGAAATGTACCATCATGTTTGATGGTTTTCAAGGCATATAATACAAAAATGTAAAATTGTTTCATCTCTGAAACCATTGCTGATTCTTGCTCTTGAGAAATTATCGCTATCTCCCTCCAGACAACTGACTCATCTCCAACTCCAGAGCCTTTTGCTTATATTTCTGGTGTAGGAATTTTACTTTTCCCAGGTAGTTTGCTTGAATGAAGTTCATTCTCTTCACAGTGGTCTTCCTTTTCAACTGTAGTCCGCCCACAATGTAGACCAGTTCAACATAGTTAGCCAAGATACCTGGGTACTGATTGTGTTCCTATGCTGTAGTAAAGAGGGGTGCAGAGGGCTGTGTTCCCCAGTGCCTGGCTCCCAGGCACACAGCTAGCTTATACCCGAAATAGCCACATGAAAATTATATTAATTTAAATACTGCCTGGCCCATTATCTCTAGCCTTTTCTTGGCTAACTCTCACATCTTATTTCAACCTATTTTTAATAGTCTGTAAGTCACCACAAAGTAGTGGGCTTACTGGAAAGATTCAGTATGTCTGACCCTGGCAGCTTCATGGCAGCTCTCTCTGAGCCAGTCTTCTTCCCAGCATAATGTTCTCTTTTCCCCGCCTATCTAAGTCCTGCCCTATCAAAAGGCCAAGGCAGCTTCTTTATTAACCAATGAAAGCAACACAAAATACAAAAGAACCCTCCTACACCACTATTCTGTCTTTTGGAATTCAACTCGAATCCCTATAAGCACTCTGTTGTACTCTGTACCTGCATGCTCTCAGGATCAGATTATTGTGTTTCAATTCAACTCTGCTTAAAAAATTGCCACTGATGAAACAAGGCCCTTTGCACTGTTCCTTTAACTCTTTTTTTTGCATTCAAATCTAAGTAAAGAGACTTGGAAGACTAGGAAAGTGACAGTTCAAGGGCTTTGTAAAAGTTAATGTTCATCATGTTACCACTGTCCTTTTTGATTTTATATTTTCCTTTTCCTATAAGAATAAAATCTCTTTCCACTATTATTTCTAACTATATGTAACAATCAAACAATCATCCTTTTGTCTGCATAATTATGCTGTCCTTTCATTTTTAGTTCTATTTTGTAATTTATTTAGTTTACTATGGATTACTTCTATCGAAGTGTTAACCTATAGAAACATAAGATATATTGGACTGGCTAGTTTCATATCAACTTGACGCAAGTTAGACTCATTTTAGAAGAGGAAACCTCAATTAATAAAATGTAACCCATTAGATTGGTCTGTGGGCAAGCCTGTGGAGCATTTTCTTGTTTGATAGTTGATATGAGAGGGCATAGGCCTTTGTGGGTTGTGCCACCCATGGGCTGGTGGTCCAAGGTGCTATGAAAACTCAGGCTGACCACGTCATAAATAGCAAGCCAGTAAGCAGTATTCTTTTATAGTTTCTGCTTCAATGCCTTCCTCAAGATTCCTGCCTTGAGCTCCTGCCCTGTTCCCTTCGAAGAAGTCTTGTGATGTGGAACTGTAAGCTGAAATAAAGCCTTTCTTTCCCAAATTGCTTTAGGTCATGGTGTTTCATTACATAAATTTAAAAAGCTGAAATGTCTATTTTCTCTGGTTTTGCAAATATTAGATACTTCTAGACATGTTGTATGCAAAACTGTAGTCGTGTATGGTTACTGGAATTTCCATTGGAATAAACCAAGACTCAATAAAAATATTATATCCAAAGTTTAGTTTCTCTGTGACATTAGCCAGTGCAAAGTCGACAGTGGCTGTGCATGGCCAGCAAATGGACACCAGAGCTGCCCTATACTCCCATCCTCTCAGAAAGTTGTACAGCAAAATCCACATCAAAGGGAGACAGATCTAGATATAAATATCAAAATCTTCTCTGTATGACCCTAAGCAAATCACTTGACATCCCTGAGAGGGAGACTAGTGAGAATGAAATGATCATGGAAGGAAATTAATATATATATAGGCCTAACGCAACCTACCTACAATAAACTTTGAGGGCACTTATCCTTGAAAACTTATTCTTTCTCCAACTTCCATGTCCAGTCAGTCTCTCTCTCTCTTACTCTCTCATCCAATATAAATCTACTTCAACCAGATTTTATTCTTAGCAACATTCTCATTCCAGGCCACAATTCAATATTAATGTAATTATACATTCTATTCTACACAAGTCTAAAGTCAAAAATCATTTTACTGTGGCAATCACAAGCCTTTCAAATTGATCAGTGGCTCTGCTGATAGACCACCAGGCAATGGAGGAAAACTTTTCACTCTTTGGTCATTCCTTACTCTTACAGTGTCCATCCTACATGCTGTCTTGTCCATGGCCCTTATTCTACCTCTCTATTGGTCAATGACTAGTAACTAAGTAAATTCATTGAACTTGTCTCCCTTGAATTCTCAAATATATAATTGGTGTTTCTAGGAGTTCTTAAATACTGAACAATATCTGAACAGAGTCATACAGAACTTGAGTTCACTGACTACTGCATCGTCAGTAAGCATCTTTAGCTTTGGAATAGGGTGAAAGGTTGTTTAAACTTCTCAGATGGTTGAGATGGAAGACACTAAACAGACTTTGGGGAGACATCAGTTTGTAGATACCTTTTGCTTACAAATTCTAAGTATCCATTTATGCTATTTGATATTTAAATGGCTGCAACATACTTCTCGGGCATTCTTCCTAGAGCTTCTCAATGAGACCAATATTCTGCCTCACCTGTGATCCTCACACCTCATCTCTCATTGCTGAAACTATTAGCACACTCCACTGGGGGCATGCCAAGCTGAAGAATAGACGGTACAGCTCCTTTGCAGAGTCCTGGAGAAACTTCAAGGTTTCATCCTTGGTAACTTTGGCCATCTAATGCATGCTGTGCATATAAATTTCACAGGTTGAAGAGTTTGCATAGACAGCAGCGTGATCCTCAGATGACTGGAGTGTCAGTTATATAACACTGTGTACAGGATAGTGTGTCTCCCAGTGGGCACAACATTTACAATTCTAAAGAATAAAGAGAATTTTAATGTCTTCAATGTTTGCTTCCATGACCATGTGATGTACATAATTTATCAAATGTTTCTTTGGCTCTGGTTAAATCTTCAGCAGTTCTTGAAAGAAATATCACTGAATGAAGCAGACATTTAAGTGGCACCAGGATAGCAATCAAAACACAACCTGGAATCAACATAGTAACAAGCAAATACACATACATTTATGTAGTGTTGTTTGATGCACTGAGAAGCTTACACATATAACATTCATACATAAGCAGACAGCTAGTCTTAATTTTATGTTTATGGAGGATTTTTACATCAATTAAAGATATCTTAATCAGCAGAATAGTATTCATATAATTTTCATACAATCATGGGGATAATGAAGTAAAAATCAGAAAGCAGGGACAGGGAGGTTACACCTTCTACAACCTGTGTACTATGAGTAGATCAGTGAGAACCTCCAGACCTTCACTTACTCAATTAAAAAAATGCTTGTTTGGGAGACTTCTCTGTGCCTTTCATGAAACAGGGGTGAGTGGTAAGACATTAGAGATGCTTCAGTATTCTTCCTAAAGTTGGAAAACAGTACTAAACTGTGAAATATCTAAACTCTCTCAGAAATTATAAGGTATTATAATGTAGATAACAAGGCATTTTTATTCATCTAAGTGTTCTTAGGTTGAATCACATCCATGCGATCTCTTAAACTGAAATGATTAATTAAAGTGCATTTAAAATGAATTTATTAATTATAGTAACATTTTCATCTCTAAAAACTGGAAATTATTATATATGGATTTTTTTCATACATACATGGTCTTGGTTAATTATCATCTGCCTGTCTTTGGCTTTGTGTGTACTCTTCTGGTCCCCAGTATTCTCAATCCTACTTTCTTATAACATGTTCTAAGACCTGTCCCACCCCTTTCCCTCTTCTCATGGCCCCTTTCTTGTTTCCTGATCACTACCCATGCTCATTCCTACATGGATGTGTGTGCATAGAAACTAAAATCCAGAGAAAGAACACGTAGGATTTGCCTTTCTGAACTTCACTAGGTGTAATTTGCACCATCCATCTTCCTGGAAATGTCATTTTTATTTACATTCCTTTAACATATGACCCACATTTTCATGATCCATTCATCAGTTATGGTCATCTAGGCTGACTCTAGTTCCTGGCTATTGTGAATAGCAATAATAGGGTTGGCTGTACATTCTCTGTCATGGGATATGGAGTCCTATGGGTTTATTCCCAGAAATGGTACATCTGGATCATATAGGGGAACTGTTTTTAGTTTTTATGAGGGAACACACACACACACACACACACACACACACACACACACTGATTTCCATGGTGACTTCTCTATTCTGCCTTTCTACCAATGGTGAATGAAGGCTCCCTTTCCCCACAATCTCTTCAGAATTTACTATAGTTTGTCTTTCTATTGCGGTCCTTCTGGCTTGGATGAATCGAGATCTCAATTTGCATGTCTGCAATGGCTGTGGGTGTTTTCTGTTTCCATGATGACTGAACATTTATTTCCTCAGGTATTTTTCTCTACAAGACCAAATGTTCCTTTTCTTTAATGGATAAGAGGCAGTTTTGACATTCTTTTCTAGCACAATGGACACAATGGTGTTACTTCATAGTTTCTTTTCTATTTGCCAAAATCGTGATTCATAACCACTTCTTCCCCTGCTCTGTGGCTCTGTGACATTTCACAAAACACCTTAACTGCGATAACATGTCTAATCCTCCCAGTAATGTAGTGAAAGTGACTATTGCTTTCCTGATGAAAAACTGAAGCACAGACTATGTGAGTAAGTTTCCCTGATGCCACCTTGTAAGAGAAAAGATTTTAAACTGGGCCACACGGCCAGCAGTCGGCATGAAGCCCACCTCCTCTTTGTCATGCTTTATTCCTATCTTGTGTATCTCTTGGCATCTGTTGTGTATTCCCAGAATGCAGCCTCTGGTCACTTGGTCCTTGAATGCCAATTGTAGCCACTCAAGAGCGAGCTTGAAAGCATCTTACCTGTTTCCCACCACAGGTGCATGGGGATGGAATTCTGTTCTCATATATTAGAGAAAATAGTTTTCTTAGGAGTGAGTTACATGTATTTCCAACCTAGATAGCATCTCATTTCATATCAGAAGATAATTATGATAAGTAAAACTGATTTCTTTAAACTATTTTAGGGATGAAGATGTGAGTCAGTGGGGGAGTACTTACTACATTCAAGACCCTCTCAGTTCAATCCTGCACTAGAAAAAAATGCTTACACACATCTATGGAGACATTTCATATGTAGGTTATAGTTTCTTTATTTTAGTATATTTAACTTTGTCATATTTAACTAGTATTTACTAATCACTATCCCTTAAATTATAATTAGATTGTCATGGAAATTCACACTTTTGCTAAATGATATCATCAAATTTTGTTGAATTGATTCAAGAGTCAGAAACTAGAAAACCTGATACAATTTAGTCTGCAAGTCTAACCCTCAAGGCAAAAGTTAGGATCTCCTGCCACACACACAATACTAAAGCAAATGGTATCTTAGCTCCTTCAGGGGCCTCTTGTGTTCCTGCCGTGGTACCACCATTATCTCAAGATCAAACTTTTTCTCACCAAAACTGAATTTCAAATGGAACTCAGATTCACATTATAATTGCATATCCTGAAACATTTTCTTATATTTTATAGACATGTCCACAAGCAGTTTAGTATGTGTATATAGTAATAATTTTTATCAATACTAAAACAATAGTAATAATAGTAAAGAAATATTTTCAAATTCACCCTGAAGCATGGAAAGAAACAAGAAGTCTGTTGTTGGAGACCACTTGTTTGTTCCTGGCTACTCAGTCCTTAAATAATCACATAGGAACCATATTATTGCAATACTCTTTGGCCAAGAGCTTAAGCGTATTTTTTTGCTAACTCATATTTTAAATTAACCCATCTCCATTAATCTGTGTATTGCCATGAGGCTGTGGCTTAACAGGTAAAGTTCTGGCGTCTGTCTCTGGTGCAGCTACATGAATTCTCACTCACTCTGCCTTCTTTCTCCCAGCATTCAGTTTAATTTTCCCCCTCTACCTCTGTTCTGCCCTGTGCAGGCCTGTGACAGTTTCTTTATTAACCAATAGTATTTACAGCATACAGAGGGGAATTCCACATCACAAGTCCGTTCCTGAAGACTAATCTTTGAAATGTTCAGGACACGCTATTTCTTCCTACAGGGTGACTTCAGTTTTTTGTATAAAAGTGCTTACCTTCAAGTGATTACTCTTTCTTAATAACTTCCCTTTGGAGTCATTGCACTGTTGTGATAAATTATCATAGACTGAGTAGCTAAATGATGGACATATACAAATCATAGTTTTGAGGCTGGAATGTTGTGTAATTAAAGGTTGACAAGAGCCCATAATATAACAATGTTTATTGGGGATCATTCACAATAGAAAGCCACTGCACTCCTCTGTTATGTGGGCACTGGTGTTGTGAACTGAACTCTGACCACCAACCAAGCACAAGGAAAAAGATGGATGAACACACTTCCTGTCTGTGCTTATAGTACTTCAGACCATGCCCTAGTGGGCTGGTAGCTAAAAGACTATTGGCTGAATGAATTCCCACAACACCTCCCCTTTTGTCCAAATAAGAGGGTTTTAAACCTAAAACAATTTTATATACAATAAGAACAAATATCAAGTATTGTCCAGGAAAAAGAAAAGGCAAATATATATATATATATATATATATATATATATATGAATAGAACTATAACCAACATAAACAAGAAACACATGTTAAATGTCTAGACCAAGGTAATTAGCAAATAACAGATTACCTCTGTTAACAGTAGTTGTCCTATCCTGAGTTATCTAAGTCTTGTACTGAATGTCTTGTCTAAATTATGATGGAAAGTAGCCATAATTGTCTTGTCTTCAATACCATCAAAGACCTGAGAAGGAAAACAATATTTCTATGTAAGCAGGAAAATGACTTTGAAAATGTACAAAAAAAGGCAGAGACAGTTGGCTACCTGGGCAATCATCCAAAGTCTCATTTGCAATGTTGGGACAACCAACTTTGGCTAAGGCCTATAGTATCTGACGAATCATTTTCGGAGGCAGGAACATTTGGAAGTCTTACCCTCTCTTGGCAAGGCCCAGCAGCCATTTTTGTTTGTATTCTGCTTGTCCAGTATGGACAGCCTGCATATTGTGAGTAGTTGAGACAAGGGCAGCTCTTTGCCCAAAACCCAGTTTTGCCAGTTCCAAGTGGAGTGTCTTCAGTGCCCAATATTTTCTCGGGAAGAGATTGGTGCTACCAGGAGCAATTGTGTCTCATCTCAGCAAAATCCTGAATTATTTATATGTCATATTTTATAGTTCTTTGAAGTGTTTGAAGATTACTTATCTATGTAAAATGTTACCTCTGTGCATTTAGATAACCTGTCTAGTCTAACTATAAGTATGATTAACATAGTTGACTATTGACTTGTAACTCTTAATACCTATATAGCTTAAAGACTAAGGCTTCCATTCTAAAATAAAACAATGTTTAAAAAGATGTGCAACAAAGGAGGACAATGACCCCAAAATGTAATGTAAACTATGTGTGTGTGTGTTATGTATGTGTCTCTGTGTGTATCTTAATCAGAAGCAGAAATGTGTAGTGCAATATGATAAACACATCCTAAAGTTGCACCAATATACAAAATATCTTAAGCAGAAGTAGAAACACTCATGCATATGGTATGACAAAATAAGTTTCCATGTTCAGGGTGCAGGCATGTTTGCTTTGGGGCAAGGCCTTCTTCATTGTGACAGTCTTCTCACTGACCATGCATGGAAGAGACAAATCTCTGTCTGTTCTTTCTCCACACCTTAAGAGAATAATGATTTCATATGAGTACCCAACCCTTATACCATTCTCTAAATCTACTTCTATTTCTAATTGCTTTCATATACCTTTATATTGGGGGTAAGACACAAACATTCAGTCTTGACATTGTCTTTTAAGACTGTGTATGAACCTTGTCCACATAGTTGTGTGTATGTGTGTATGTGTATGTGTATGTGTATGTGTGTGTGTGTGTGTGTGTGCGTGCGTGCGTACGCGCATCATTGCTCAGGTCTACTTTGTTTGTTGTTTGTGTTTGTTTGTTTTGAGATGGGGTTGCTGTCCTAGAACTTGTTGAGTATGCTAGGGTGACTGACCAGCAAGCCCTAGGAATCCCTCTGTCTGCCTCCCCATCATTGGGACTACAAGATCCTGCCAATACACCTAACATTTTTTTTAAACTGGGTTTAAAGATTAAATTCAAGTCCTTGCTTATAGGGCAAGCACCAGCATTACTGACTTGTTTCTCTAGCTCCACATGATATTTTTGAATGTTTTAAATCAAAATGCTTACCATGCTCCTTTGTCATCTCATCTTAGAACTCCCAGTGATGTGGACTATACAGTGTCTGTTGGTATTAAAAATACTCTTGGTCTTTCTCTTACAGGATGGAGAGCCTAATACGGGGAAGGCATCCCCCACAATATCAGCGAAGTCCTTATAAGGAGGCTCGTGCAGCGCTGCGGAAGAGGCCTGAAGAGGAGTGTAAGTATGACTAACCATAATAACCATGTTCTAGGTAGATTTTTGGTGAATGGCACAAAACAGGAATTTAGAGAGGTATTTAATAAATATATACTAAATTGACCTGATTTTTTTTTAAATTACAACAAATACAAGTAAGTGCTTTGAACCCTATATTTCCATGAGTATTCCTCTGGTACTTTGGGGACTTCATGTGGCATTCAGATTTTGTATGAAATGAGAACAAAAAAGTCCACACAGTGCTCTAACTCCTTCGAGATTTAGAGATACACCATACATACTAATGTTCTGAGGAGCCTAAGGTAAAGAAAATTATGAAATGTGCTTAAAAATCAACATTCTACAATTCCCTTTGGACTACAGTTTTCTTTTGAACATTTTTCCTCTTTCTAAAAATTCCACACTCTTTGAAAAACACAGACTACTGGAGAAATAAACACCTAAGGGTAAATGTGTACCCATTTGTCAAACTGAATTTAATTTAATGGAATTTAGTAAAACGTTTTGAAAGACGGATGGCACTTTAATCCAATCTCAAATTATTTCATATTAGAACATGCAGTTGTCAGTAGATACTTTCTTTAAATATTTATATCCCATAGCATATAACAGATTTTTGGAGATGTTTGACATGATATTCGTATTTGAAGTCTGTAAGATGACTCATGAAACTAACTTTTCTTGTGGTATTTGCATATAGTTATTTTTTGGCATCCTAAATTGTGTTCCATTATGGAAAACATTCATCTAAATTTTGTCCAATTTGAAGAACTTACATTTCTTCACTGTGAAGTTAGTGCTGAACTCCACAGACATTCATGGCACAGTGGATTATGAACTCTATATCTGCATTTTAAATTAGTTTGAAGTGTGGCTAAAGATCAAACACACTGTCCGCATACTCAACCAGTGACTCATTCTCTGCGTGCTGTGTAGTGAAGTCAGTATATACCTCCTGGCAGTCACTTCTAGGTCATTCACCAGAGGGTGGAATTTATGTCCTATAGCCTTATAAACAATATCCAATAAAAACTAAAATGTGAAGGTGAAGACACTGTTCGACAAACAGAAGAGCCTTGCTATTAAGTACTACCTCTTTCACTGAATTCATGGGAAATGCTGGACTTTCTCCTCTTCTGATTCTGGTATAAGTCCTCATCTTCGTTTCTGGTATAAGTCTATAGATTTTACTTAAAAATGTGGAAATAAGAGAAGTAAGATATGTGGAAAACATTGGTAAATTTTCCCAGAGAATTGTTGTTTAGTTTTAATAGTGATTTCTATGAGTGCCCTCTTAGTGAATTATATAGGCCAGCAGTTACTCAGCTACAGTTTCCTATAGTATCCATTACACTATTATATATAGTATATAAATAGTATCCATTATACTATTATAGTATATAAATAGTATCCATTATACTATTATAGTATATATATAGTATCCATTACACTATTATAGTATATAGTATATAAATAGTATCCATTACACTATTATAGTATATAGTATATATATAGTATCCATTACACTATTATAGTATATAGTATATAAATAGTATCCATTATACTATTTCCATAAGTAAGATGTTATGGAAACATAGGCATCACATAGTGTTTAGACGCCCTGCAGAGCTACCTTTACCTTCACAGAAATACTCAAGTACTCACAACTCAGGCTAAATGTTCCACAGAACAAAGCCAAAGTCCTTTATCTGGTTCTTTATCAGAAAAATTTTATTTATATATTTTATTTTTGTTCTTTGAGATGAAGTTTCGCTAGCTGTCCTAGACTGGCTTCCAACTGATGGCATTACACAACGCTTAGGAGAGAGATGAACTCCTATCTGAAATCATAGTCCTGAAATTGTGGCATCTAAGTCAGCAGCAGATAAATCATCTGAGAACTCACTAGATGAGCGGAGTTAAAGGCTTATGCCAAAACTTGCTTAATAAATACCTCTTAAGACGAGAGTAGCGGTCTGTAGTTTAAGAAGCCGTATTAGAGACTGTGATGCAAGGTTAAGCATGAAAATCATCAGCTAAGCAAGTGATTGATGGCAGACGAGAAAAAGTCATCAACTTCACAAGACTAATGATGATAGATATACTACCTCATACTTAGAGCTTATTTCTTTCTGGTACACACTCCATGTATTAAGATACTTCACATGTAGCTAAGAATTTTATTGCTGTAATTGCTGCAAGTCTTCACAAAAAGACTTCCATTTCCACACACATATAAATAATCTTCCCCAGAGATCTAGATTGCCCCTTATTAATGCAATGAGAGTTCCTCCTTGTGCTCTGATAGGGGAACATCACCTCCCAATAAAAGGACACCATCTTTTTTAATAGCAGAGACAACACTATGATACTTATTTACTTTCAAGGCACACGAAGAGGTTTATTCTGATGTAACAATAACCTGCTGCGGTACACTGTGCTGCTTTCATGAACGACTCAGTTTATGTTCTTCTAAAATTCGGGTGATGGTGGGTCATACCTTCATCCTTCACGGGACTATAGTGAGATGAAGATTTATATGAAGCGTGTTGCATAGAACCTGGAACACAAAGTTTTACTCAGCCTTTTGATGTCTTCCCCTTCCTTTAACTTTGTCTCTCTTAGCTTGCTAATATCGCTGTCGTAAGCCGAATTAATGTTTTGTTTGAGCATAGTAGAATACGCTTTATATCAACATTTCATTATATTCAAAAAATCTATGAGATTATAGCTTCAATTCCCAGTACTGCCAAAAACTGAGATTTGTGTTACTCCTTTTTATAGGAAAATACTAATGTGTGGTGCGGTGGAAGCTCCACACAGATGGTATCAAGCTGACCTTGCAACTGCTAGATTATAATTCATGTTATCTGTCGATGCATCCAACACATGGTGTAGTTGTGTCCTCCTGATTTCACAAGTTCAGCCTAGGGCCCATTCCACATCCTCTGCTCAGTTCCCAGGGAAACCTGCCACCTCAGAAAAGCAGCACCACCGAAAGCTCAGGAGCATCATCTACCTGTCAAAAACACAGAGAGGAATGTGGAGTTTTGTTCAGATGACAGGATCTCTTTGTGAAGGGAGGTTTTAATAAATGACATATTTCACGCGGCTATCTTTGATAACCTATAATCTTTTATAGTGTTTTCAACATTGAGATCAATGTTAGGTCACCAGACACTGCTTTTAGATGACTATTAAATATTAATTTTATCTAGCTGTGCTATAGCTAGCAAGGCTGAGCAAATATTCAGAAAAAAATGAGTTGATTCTTGTGAAAACAGACTTTTATACATGCCCACGTTATTCCTCATTTAAAAAAAAGTCAAATAAAAATCTGTTCTCAAAACCACATCCCCAATCAGCTAAAAACACATGTTTGTGTCCTGTTCCAGAAGTCTCCCTAAAGAACCTTCTATGGCAGCCCCATTTGCTTCCTTCACGCCTTCTCCTGTAAGAAAGCCTGATGCAGCTCCCTGCCTGTCACTCGCCTAGGTCAGCTTCCATTCAGATCACCAACAGCCCCTTCATGCTGCTGTCAGGCTTTTCTGTTTCCATGTCACCAGTTGTAATAAATCTGCTGGCTAAATTTTATTTTTGCCTCTCATTATGAGTTAAGAGTTCAGTCCTAGGTTCTCTGTTTATGTCTTATCAGAAGCTCAGTTTGGGAAGGGTCTATTTTTGAGTGCTTTCAAGCTACTGGTATATTTTATTTCTTATAGATTTAAAGAACAACTAGCCCCTCTTTGTGCTGGCTGCCATCTGGATACACCTTTGAGGTTCCAGATGCCTTCCAGTTTGGCTGCCTGGACACTCTAAATTTGGATGCTTATTCTCCCTTTCACAGTCAGAATCTTGCTCCTGATTAAGTACTTTCACCTGACTAAACCAGAACTACCCAAGATAATCTCAAACTTTTATTAATTCAAAATATCTTCTGGAGACATAGTGCCAGTCTTTGCCATAGTCTCTTGGTTAGAGGAATGTCACCGTTCTCTGCATTCATAGGAGTGGTTTCTAAGAATCCAACATCAGAAGGTACAATAATATTCACAACACAAACTTAGAGTTCTACTTGCCATTTGCTAAACTCATCAAGCACTTTTAAGTACTTTCTGAAAAACTAAATAATCTGAATGTTTACATTCTTCCAAACTTCTCTTGTTGAAATCTGGTTACTGACGAATGGCAGTAGGGGCATGCTTTGAGAGAGAGTTAGATGGCTAAGAGAGGATTACTGCAAATGAGATTGATTAACTCATAAAAAGGAACCACTGAGAGGCTTCTTCATCCTTCCTATGCTGTGATCACTTGTGGAGAAGGAGCCGCCACAAAGTACAAAATTACTCTCACCAAGGTCCCAAATCAACTGCGCCTTGATCTTGGAACCGTGAGAAAGGAATTCTTGTGTTGATGAGTCTCCTAGCTTGCCACAACTTGTTTCAGCAGGAACAGATGAACACAGATGCTTTAGAGGTCGTGACCCTTTTAACACTATGCTCCTTTAATTTTCTTCCAGTGTCTCAGGTTACCCTCTTGCACACCCAACTGTCTCTTTAAAGCCATAAATAAATACTACTTTCTGGAAGCAGTGTGAAGTCGTCTTTGTTCCAAACACACTGCCATATAGTACCGCAACAGTCCACCTCATCACAGTGTCAGCGAGCTCCTTAATCAGATGACTCACAGTTGATACCTTCAACCCTGGCCTCTCTACATTGATCATATGTTGACTTAACACATCTTAGCTGGTTCAATCATGTAAAATCCACAAATCCAAACCTGGATCACCCATACCTCCTTCAAAGCCTGAGCTTTTCCCAATATTTTTGTTTAACTTTTAAATGAGGATAAAATAATTTAATCTAAGAGTCATTTCTCATTCCCTCCCACCCATTTTGCAATCTATCTTGATTTCAAAGTCTTTCAATGTCACTTCATAAGTACAATTTAAATCTTTCCACAATTAAACTTTGCAAAGATTGCAAGGTTCTAAAGAATTTCCCTAATTACAGTTCAGAAAGTCTTTCATCTTAACATTACCCTAAGGTTTTACCCAACAAAGAGGAAGGCCTTCCTGTAGGTTATAAAACCTCAGAGTCCTACCTCTGCTCACTCCTTCAACTTCATCATGCACTTGCCTCCTCCTCTCAGTCCCAACAACACTAGCGTGCTTTTAATCTTTGAACATATTTAGTAGCACAAACATAGAGTATAATGTTGTAGAATATTATTCTAAGATGTGGTACATTTGTTTATGATGTAGAACATTTATTTTAAAGATGCTAAGGTGTGTCGCATTCTTTTATATTGCATTTCTTTAGCTCTGTGAAGCTGCATTACTTGGTCTTTCTAAAACACCTGATTGGTCTAACAAAAAGCTGAATGTCCAACAGTGAGGCAGAAGATGGATAGGTGGGGTTGACAGACAGAGAGATTAAATAGGATAAATCTGGGCAGAAACAATCTAGGAGCAAGAGAAGGGGGAAGACATTGGAGCCAGCCACCCAGTTACACAACAAGCCACAGACAGAGTAAAAAGTAAAGAAAGGTATACTGAAATAGAGAAAGGTAAAAGTCCAGACACAAAAGATAGAATAGTTTAAGAAAACCTGGCAAGAAACAAGCCAAGCTAAGGCAGGGCGTTCATAAGAAAGGATGAAACTCCACGTGTGATTTCTTTGGAAGCTGGGTAGTAGGTTCCTCAAAGATAGAGAAAAAAAGCTGGTCTCTAGTGCGTATTTTTTATATCTTGGTCAACAATTAAATGATCAAGCTGTGTGGGACTCTTTCTGGGTCTCTACTATTATACATTCGCTTGCATTACCATGCTGTCTCTGTCAGTGTGGCTCTTTAGCATAAATTGAAGTTGGGCATTTTGCATATATATATATATATAATTTTATTTTATACCTTTAAAAGAAAGCAATCATTTTTCAATTTACATGTGGTTCCAGTTCCCACTCCCTCCCTTCCTACCATTTCTTCCACTTCCCTGCCCTCCCCCCCTCCACTCCCCATTCACTCCTCAGTGAGGGTAAGGCACATTGCTTTGAGGAAGGATCAAGGCCCTCCCTACTATATGTAGACTGAACAAGGTATCCACCTCTAGCAATGCTCTTTTTGCTTGGAATTGCTTTGACTATCTATGGTCTTTTGTGTTTCCTAATAAATTTTAGGATTATATTTTCTACTTCTGTGAACAATGGTCATTAGAATTTTGATGAGGATTGTATTGACTCCTTTTTGTAATATATTGATTGTATATTAGTTTTGATAATATAGCCATTTCTGATGATTCAGGAGGATGAAAGGTGCTTCCAACATGTGTCTTCCTCAAGCTATTACTGTTATTGTTATTATTATCATTATTATTATATCTTAAAGTGTTCACCTCCTTGGGCAGGTCTATTCCTAAGTAGCTTTTGAAGCCATTATGAATGAGATAATTTTCCTAATTCTTTCTGAGTAAGTTTGTTGTTGGCTTATTTCTTACGACTTTGCTAAAAGTGTTTATCATATCCAAAAGAATTCTGGTAGAGTCTATATGTTCTTTTAAATATAGAATCATATCATTTGCAAATCAGGACAGTTTGATTTCTTCCTGTCCTGTTTGTATGCCTTTTATATCTTTCTCTTATTGCTTTAGTTAAGATTTAGTATGTTAAATAATCCAATTAAAAAATGGAGTACAGATCTTAACAGAGAACTCTCAACAGAGGAATCCAAAATAGCTGAAAGACACTTAAGGAAATGTTCAACATCCTTAGTCAACAGAGAAATGCAAATCAAAACAACTCTGAGATTTTATCTTACACCTGTAAGA
>JAQHUG010000129.1:1156317-1172564 GCA_028555095.1 Dicrostonyx torquatus
CTGGGTTATTTGTGTGGTATTTCCTGTAGTACTTTCTGTAGTTCCTGGGTTGTTTGTGTGATATTTCCTGTAGTACTTTCTGTAGTTCCTAGGTTGTTTGTGTGGTATTTCCTGTAGTACTTTCTGAAGTTCCTGGGTTGTTTGTGTGATATTTCCTGTAGTACTTTCTGTAGTTCCTGGGTTGTTTGTGTGGTATTTCCTGTGGTACTTTCTGTAGTTCCCGGGTTGGTCATGCAATACTTTTTGTAGTACTTCTTCCTATAGTTCCTGCGGTGTCCATGTGGTACTTACTGACAAGCATATTCTCCTCTCACAGGTATGTCTTCTAGACCCCTCGGTTGTAAGCAGCTTACAGATAGAACAGATAAATTTTATGTATCATTTTATCCCTAGTATTTTATCTCTAGTATTATCTCATAACATTTGACATATAATCACCTCTTTAAAAGTGAGTAGTCATGAAAGATACAGCTTACTGTATCTTTCTACTGCAGTAGGTACAGTTAAAAGGATAGATTTTTAATAGGATGGAGTTTTATGACATCCAACAGACTACTTGTGTATTCCAGTAGCAGTCTTGGCAAAGTGCCATGCAGTTAAAGATCAGCTATCATTCCTATGATTTACAAAGACAAGATTGGAGGGCATGCTTGTGATTTTTGACAATGGAGTTCGTTACAGTAAATAATTATGTAATGTTTCTTTATCAAATCAACTCCATGTAGAGAAATGGAATGGTGAATACCGATGCAGGGACTCCTCCAAATCTTACCAATCAAGCAAACTGCCCCCCTTTCTAACTATAATCAGAAGTGAGATTTTAAAATGTCATATAAGTAGTTAGAAATATGACAGCTCTTAAGAGTCTTAGTGCTTTTCCAAGGACCCACATTTAATTCCCAGCCCCAACATTGGGTAGCTCGCACCCACCTGCCACTCTAGCTACAGGTCATCTGACACACTTCTCTGGGTTCCATGGAGACACACACATACAACATACATTCACACACACACACAAAAAAAAAATATTTTTTTTGTTTTTTTTCAAGACATGGTTTCTCTGTGTTTCTTTAGAGCCTGTCCTGTAACTAGTTTATTGTAGATCAGACTGACTTCTAACTCACAGAGTTAGAGCCTCTACCTCCCGAGTATTAGGATTAAAGGCATGTGCCACCACTGCCCAGCAACATAAATTTAATTTCTAAAACTTTAATTTTTCATATAAGTATGTAACAGTCTGATGATAAAATTATCATAACTATGGCAAATATCACAGATAATTATTATTTAAGATTACCATTATTAAAAGCTCTAGTCTTTTAATAACTGGTACCTTGGCTCTAGGACCATAGGAAATCTGCACACCTTAACAGAAGCAGGTGGAAGAAAAAAATTCCTCATTTCATGGTTGGAAATAAAAAAGAAAAGTGGCAACAGACGGAGTCTTATAGTCCTTATTGACAACCCAGTCATCCCAAACCAATCATTTGGCCCAAGTTTTCACACCCTACCACTCCAGTAGTACCTCTCTAGGAATCAAGTCTCTAATTCATGAGCTTTCAGGGTCTCTTAAGACACAAACAGCAACATAATGGTAGGAGGCTAGATAAGCACAGAGAAGACTCTATGTCTAAGGTTCTCCATAATTTTTATCTCCCAATCTATTCATTGTAATCATTAAGCCTTTGCTAAAGAAGCATCCCATTGCTCTGTAGACATCAGACCCTTCTTTCTATTAAGTCATTCTAGGGGCAGAAAGGAAATGCATAATAAATTTTACTCCAAGAGAACTCTGAAGCAAAGTTTTGACACATCATATCATGATTCATTTTCTTCTACCATTATGTCCTATATATCACCACATGTCACCAAGATATATTCAAATTACATTCATTTACCAAATACTCATCAAAGGGGTGTATGCCTCTCTCTCTACTCCCTGAACTTATGATACATAAAGCCAAGGTCCATCTTACATGCCAGCTTTATACTCAATGTTTAGTGAAAGATTAATTTTGTGTGTGTATAGTGTAATCTTTCCAGATTAATACTGGTATTAGTATACTGAGTAAATTAAGCTACCTTTCTCTACAGCTGGTAGGCACCATCCAACCTCTGATGGGCTGAAGAGAGCAGAAAGGTAGAGAAAGCTGGATTCTCATTGTCACATTGAGAACATGGGGCCATTGATTTTCTCTGGTGCCTTCTCTTCTGGAAACAAAAGATACAGCATTTCTCTACCTTTGCCTCTGTCCTCCAGGGGTTTAAGCCACAATGCTGCCCACTCCAGGCCTCCAGCTCTCAAGCAGAGGCACTTATAATTCTCAGCCTCAATATTTGATATAATAATATTATAATTTTAATGACTCTCATTATATATGCAATATAGTCTATTAGTTATACATTGCTATAGAATGATTGATACACAATGAGCAAAAGTTTAAAGACCAAGTAGATGAATACCACTATTCTTGATGGAGTTGAGAAAACAGACATAAAACAAAGTAAGTTATGGCACATTCATAGATAATTCATGCTGTGGAAAAAAATGGGGTAAAGTTAGATTTAAAAGTGAAAGCAATGTCAATGAGGGAACTGAGATACTTGGAGAAAGGATGATGTCTACATATTGTTGAGAATCTATGAGTTGTGCATTTATAGACAACTAAAAGATCTTTCCACTCAGAGATTGTTTGCAACTTCTGGAGAAAGAATTGCCTAAAACGCTGGTTCTGTTTTGGAAAGGTTAAGATACTCTTTTGTTTTGTTTTGTCTTTGAAAAGTTTAGAAACTTGCAGTACTGGACACCCAGGTCATAGGAGCTTATTTTCAGTGTTTTCTGTTCCATGTCATGTTTACAGAATTCCCCTTTCCTTGCTGAGAAAATAGGTTTCTGAATATTTGTTTTTCTCCAAAGACTGGAGAGCCAATGTCTCTGGTCCTTGAACTCCAGTGGCCTCTGTCATCTGCGTTGCTGTAGAATTCAGGTCCACTCAGCTTCTGCCATTCTTATGTATTCCATGAGGAGAATCAATCTCACCATGACCCTGGCCTAAGGCTGCTGTCCCTGTTTCAGAATGTGTGCTCCACGCAATCTGGTGGGGACTAGGGATATTCTTTCAAGAAACCTGCTTTCCTCAGGAATGAAACTTTGTTCTGTTGCATCTTTTTTTCAGAAGTAAAATGGGCAAGTAACATTTTATCACTCCTTGTTATCCTTAAATATGAGGATTGCCATGAAAATTTCAAGATTTTTAGATAGATAATAGTTTTTGATGTATTTCTCATACGATATTTAGAACTTATATGTGTATATATGTATGTGTATGTATCTTTATTGTCTATCTGGCACATAGGATTCTGAAGAGAAAGTGAACAGACAGGATGCGTATATATAGAAATTTATTTTCAGGAATTGGCTCACCCCATTGTGAATGTTGCCAGGCACAGTAAGCAGGCAGGCTTGAAACCCAGCATTGCAGTAAAAGTTCAAACAATATCAGCTAGCAGAGGAGAGATCAATCTTTTCCTGCTAAAGCCTTCAACTAACATACCCACCAATATTACAAACGCAAGATGTTTTACAAAAAGCCTACCAATTTACAAGTTATCCATGTTCAATCTCCTGGACTGGGACAGAACAAGCATGGGATCAAACTGGACCCTCTGAATGTGGCTCATAATTGAGGCAGACTGAGAAGCCAATGATAACGGCACTGGGGTTTGTCTCTACTGCATGTACTGGCTTTTTGGGGTCCTATTCTATATGGATGCATACCTTCCTAAGCCTGAATGGAGTGGGGAGGGCCTTGGACTTCCCACAGGGCAGGGTACCCTGCCCTCTCTTAGAACTGAAGGGGAAGAGGGGAGGATGAGTGGGAGAGCAGGAGGGAAGTGGAAGGAGGGGAAGAAATGGAAATTTTGATTCCTATTATCTATAAAGTAATAAAAAAGTATCAGAGGAAAAAACCTTTTTAAAAATTTGGTAGTATCTTTTAACAATGGATATTATATTAATAAAGCCTTATTTAACTTTAAAAAAAATGTCTCACAGAAACATCCAGACCATAGGTTGACTGCCTTTCTGACACTTTGTCCAGTCACACGGGCACATTAATTTTCATTAATCTTCACAAGAGATATTTGTTTGCTTCATCTGTCTGGCCTCTCTCTTTCCAAGGCTCTGAACTGAACTTAGCTTAAATGACTCCCCTTGTTGACTTAAATTCTAATTCTTCCAAACCATTTCCTTATTGTGGGAATCTTGCCATATTTGTGGGTTGGAGAGTGCCATCCAAGGAAACTCCCCACTAATGACGAAATCCAAGCCCAGACAGGACCGCTCATCCCCCTGCCTCTCTGCCTTCCTCTCTCTGTGAGAATTCTTTGGTGCTGAATCTTTACTTTCTGGAAGTTGCCCACTTTCATAAATTCCTCAAGAGCTCCCTTAGGCAAGGCAACATGAGAATCCATAGAAATGATGATTTTGAAACCTATCTAAGAAAACCCTGCAATTTTTATTGTTGTTGATGGTTTGCTGCTCTCCATTCTGGCTCATTCTTATTGCCACTGTTTTTCAACTTACAGCTGTTCACACTGCTGAGTTTATTTTTGTTTGTTTGGGTTTTTTTTGTTTTGTTTTGCTTTTACCAGGGGCCACACCATCTTAATTTCCTTCACTGTCCCTCTAGGGGACTCCATTCCGATCGTTCTTCAAAATTCTACCTCAGCTTCTGTAGAATTTCTCTAAGTTTGTGTCCTCCTTTCTACATCTTTGTTTCGGATTGCTCAGAGCCTGATCTGATCCATTTGCTTGAATATCTGTTTTTCCCCAAGTTTCAGATTCCTGCTCTTTTCATATCTGTCTAATCTAGACTATAAAATGAAGATGTTTTCCTAAGGAAATTTATGTTTTCCTCCAAAGTAAACGGTTTTCTTTTATCTTCCACTGACCCATCCCAAACATAACACTGAAACCATCTCATTTACCCCTGTGCATCCCCAGGTCTGTTACTTGGTCTTTCTCAAAGGCCAATGGGCTCCAAACATAGGCTTTTGCTCTTCTCCTGATAGCCTCAATGTAATAATCTCAATAAATTATTTGACATTTTAAATTCCACTTAGGACAAAGCAGATGTTCTTCACCATAAGAATTGGCCATCAATTTTTATTTTTATGTTAATTCACTAATCTTTGACAGGTGGTGAGAATTCACACTGAGCATTAGGTTTTGCCTTAGAAGGGCAGAGAAATCAATTTCAGGATAAAATATTCCAAAGAGCTCAGCTCCACCAATAGAGGCAGAGCACTGATGACCAAATAATTTTGTGTGCTCAGAAATAAACCTTCTATGAGTTACAATCTTCTCAAAAGTCAAGATCCTCCAGGGCCAGCTTACTAAAGCCGAAAGCCCTGAACTCATCCAAAGGAACACCATGTATTACTTCAGTTACCAAAATTATCTTTTGTAAATTAATTTTTATTGCTGAAAAGACAAGCATTGGAATTCATTACTTGGGTACTTATTTCAGTGATCTACTCAAGAATTCATGCCATGCCTTTTTTTAAACATAGCACAACTTCTCACCTGACACCTGCGGCTGCAATCTCCCTTCTAAAGGTCCCTGCAACATCTTGTGCTGCATCTGGTAATAGAGGATGGCCCTCAAAGTTCTTCTCTGAGGGTTCATCTCTTTCACCAGACAGTTGGATCCGCAGAACCAAACATGGAACCACCTGAGTGCACTCTCGGGTGTAGCCTTTTTCTGATGAGCAGAGATACCCATACCTTACTTGCTTAGAAACACTGGGCATGCATGAAGGTTGATACGTACTAGGACCTCTCGTAACCTAGGGCTTACTTCTCTCTGAATGTGAGTCTTGTGGTTTTGTGTTCAAGAGACAGAACAAGTTTTCTGAGGAGTCCTATGGAAACCTGCCTGCCTCCCAAAGCTTAAAAAGAGAGAGGACAGTATCTTTCTCTTGAGTAAGATGTGTCCTCACATGAGAAGACATCACAAATTCTTCTCCACAGATCCTCCTTCCATGTGATAATCTAATGCTCACATAGGGCCATAGCCTTTGGGAGTAGCTGGAACACAAAGCTGTCCCAACATCTCTACAGTTGATTGACAGCATCTCTCATGGCTAGCCTTGTGACTCAGGCAATTTACTCAATTACTCTTCCTGGGCTGTTTCTTCACTGGGAGCAATAGTAAAGATTGTTTGAATTCATGCACAGTAATGCCTGGAGAGAATTACTGGCATGCACTAAATACTATACTATTCTAAAGTGTCCCTTTGCTATTTCACATCACAGTGATATGGCTTCTTGTTTTGTGACCTTCCTAGGGAAAGTGAATAACTTATATTCATCTAGACAGGACACCAACACTAGACTAAAGAAAGGACTTCTGGGGTCTAGTTTGGGAAACCCATAAGTTTATTTTGGATGACTTACAACAGGGCTACTAACAACAGGCTACACAACTGAAGAAAAAAATCTCTCAATATCTCTCTCTCTCTCTCTCTCTCTCTCTCTCTCTCTCTCTCTCTCTCTCTCTCTCTCTCTCTCCAGCAACTATTAACTGCCTTGGAGGAGGGGAGGTAATAGCTTTGTGAACTCCTCTTCTTCCCCATGAGGAAACAATGGGTCCAGTCTTGTGTGGGTTTTCTAGTAGAAACTACATTAACCTGACACCTTTGCATCTTTCACCCCGTAGTAGCGAGCAGGAAATCAAGGCTGGGAAGCATCTGCATGTGTAAAGTTGACTTCACCGCTTCCTAGAAAAGCAAAGCAAGTCCCCGGAAGAAAGACATTGCCATATCTTAGTTTTGGCCTCTTAATGCCTGCCAAGAGCTGGAGAGAAGCAAATAGTCACAGAAGATGCAAAGATCTAGAAAAGTCTAGGTAATCAGTAGAGGGAGTGATCTGAAATTACCAACTTCCCATTTCAGGATTGCAGACAGTTCCAGGGAGTTTTCTGACCCTCTGTGGTTTCGTCTCTGTTGTCCGATGGGGTTCCTAAGCTTCTACCTGCTACATCTGCAGCTGTAAAACCAAGTGTACTGCATTGAGCTTAGGACATTTTCTAAATTGAAATAGATAAAATTATCCTTGTGGTTTAAACAATGGATAAAAGATAAATATCAGACTTCCTCTCTGAATGGTCAGAATAAATTCTATGTATAAGAAACTCAGATTATCAATTAGGAAACCACTATGTGTTAAATACATCAGCTTCCTGAAGTGAGTAAGTGCGACCATAGCCTCAAGCAGAAAAACTCCTAACAAGGTAAGGTGCTAACTCTTTGCTCTGAGGAAGCTGGGATAGTGACCCTATGGCTCCATGGTTACCAACGGCATGAAGCCCAGGGGTGGGTGGGTGAAGATGCTTGGCAATGTTCTGTTCATTGAATAAATTAATTAATGACTAACAAAATAATCTTCATTTAAAAAATACATATTTCCATTTTTGTTCTCTTCCACATGAAATAAAAAGGCAAGTCATTAAGTTGATGGCATTTTAAGCCACTTACGTATTTATGAATTCATGTCTCTTAGTGGTTCCTGATGGATCCATTAACAACCCAACCTCCAACCAGCAGAAGACCATTTTCAGGTCTAGAATATGTAATGTTCCTGTGAATTCAAAGTTGTGAAAAACAGGAAATGCTTTCTGGTATATATGGAATATTCTAGCTTTACTAAATTAAACCTTGATATTAAATCAGAGTGGATGATTTGAAGATAATTGAAATTAATTCATTTCAAATTAGTACACAAAGGTTGCTTGTGTTAAAAGATTTCAAAATGTTGCCTGGGATACAGGCTGAAGGAAAGGGTCCATTCTAATATTTTAATTGACTGAATTAATGTTGTTCCCACACAAATAAAACTCATGAAATCTTTGCATTAATACTTTTTAAGTCATGCTTGTAAGTTCAACTACATTTTATAGCTGATGTCCAAAAAACCAGACATTGTTTTATTTTGTCCAATTCTGGGCACCTGTAGTACAAAGCACAGACAAATACTCTTACTAACTTAAAAACCCAAAATATATGTGACTTTTGAGCCATTCGCCTGGGTACCAAAGATTGAATGGTGTTACCTCTCTCTCTGCTCAGAGGTCATCGTGTTTTCTCTTGTAGCAATTTGACACACCATGTGTCTGCCAGGTACCGTGGAATGACACAGAGCGTGTCACGCGCACCTTGGCCCTTATTGCTGCCTTTTGATGTCAATGCTGCTGAGCAAATGTAACTGCTCTGCACTCAGCCGCACTCAGGCTGGCACCCACAATGCTTTGGCTGGATGCCACTTCCAGGCAGCCTCTGACATGGAAAGTGTTGGCCACAAAGTTAGCTTGGCTTTTTAGAAGCCATTACCTTTTTCATATTTTTCTATCTGTAGAAAAACTATTTTATTCATTTATTTACTTTACATCCTGACTGCAGTTTTCCCTCCCTCCACTCCTTACATTCTCTCCCCTAACCTCCACCCCTCCCCATATCCACTCTTCTTTTGTTTCTGCTCATAAAGGGGGCAGGCCTTCCAGGGCTATCAACAAAACATGACATATCAAGTTGCTGTAAGACAAAGCACCTCCCTTGTATTAAGATTGGACAAGGTAATCCAGGATGAGCAATAGGTTCCCAAGATCCAGCCAAAACTTCGGGGAAAGCCCCTGCTCCCATTGTTAGGAGCTCCACATGTAGACCAAGCTACACAATTGTCACAGATGTGTGGATGACTTAGATCAGTCCCAAGTAGGCTCCCTGGTTGTTAGTTCAAACTCTGTGAGTTCCTATAAGCCATATTAGTTGTTTCTGAGGGTTTTCTTGTGTTGTCCTTGACCCCTCTGGCTCCTACAATCCTTCCTCCCTCTCTTCAGCAGGATTCCCCTAGCTTGGCCTAATGTTTGACTATGAGTCCCTGCACCTGTTTCCATCACTTACTGACTTGCTCTGTGATGACAACTGGGGTAGTCACCAATCGGATTGCAGGAGGCGGCCAATTCATGTTACTTATCCACTACTGCTAGGAGTCTTAGCTGGGGTCTTCCTTGAGGATTCCCGGGAGTTTCCCTTGTACCAGGATTCTACCTGACCTCAAAATGTGCCCCATTTCCAGTCATCTCTTCCAGTATTCTCCCCTCCATCCACCTCCCAACCTGACCCCTCCTCAGGTTCCCATCCCCACCCACCCCAGTCTACACAGTAGATCTCTTTTATTTCCCCCTCTTAGGGAGATGCATTCACCCCTTTGGGCCTCCTTGTTACCTAACCTCTCTGGATCTGTGAATTGTAGCATGGTTATCCTTTACAGCTAATATCCCCTTACATGAGCAAATACATGTTTGTCTTTCTGGGTCTGGGTTACCTCACTCAGGATGCTTTTTTTCTAGTTCCATTCATTGGCCTTCAAATTTGCTGATGTCATTGTTTTTAACATCAGAGTAATACTCCATTGTGTAAATGTACCACATTTTCTTTATCTGTTCTTCTGTTGAGGGGCATCCAGGTTGTTCCCAGGTTCTGGCAATTATGAACAAAGCTGCTGTGACCATAGTTGAGAAATTGTCCAGTGGTATGATTGGGCATCCTTTGTGTACATGCCCAAGGGTAGTATAGCTGGGTCTTAAGTTAGGTTACTCTTAATTAACCTTGTTATAAAATTAATTAGAAAGGGGAAGAAGAAAAGATAATTAAAACTAGCCAGTACCGTGTGTGTGTGTGTGTGTGTGTACATATATATGTGGCTGATCATTTATAACTAGACAACCTATCAAGGCTCATCTCTGGAGAAGACCATTTCTTCTCTCAGCAGTCATAGCTCTTCATCTATGTACTGGTCCTCTTGAAGTTTTCCTCCAGCAACACTGGATGGAGTTTACCTATTATATATAAAAGACACTATCTTATATCACATGTCCTGACCTTATGGCTCTGACAATATTTCTGTCACCTCTTCTATGATGTTACCTGAACCTTAGGTGCCAAGTTTGTATTATAGAAGTATCAATTATGATTGGTCACCCAACTACCCATTGTTCTCCACATTTTGACCAATTGTGATATCAGCATAGTCTCCCTCTGCTGCAAAAGTAGCCTCCTTGACAAAATGTGAGAGCTACACTTACCTCTGGGTAGAAAAGTACATTTTTGAAATGCAGTTATAAACTATTGGTTTAGAAAATTGCTAATAGTAGGTTCTTGCCTAGAGTCCATGGCATCACCAATCACTGACTGGGTCTATAGTACTAGGATTGATTTCCCACCTGTTGATTCAACATTAATTCCAAACAGACAGCTATTGGTTACCCCAAAGATATAAGTGCTACTATTACATTTTTTAGGTATATTTTGCCATTCTGGTAACTACTGTGGTTCATAGACTTGACAGCTGGATCAGATTATTAATTGTTTTCTCCCTCAGCAGCTCATATAGAACTTTCAAATACCATGAATATAGTCCTTGGTGAGGGGAGATTTCCTGATCCATCCCAGCTGGATTTCTTCAAGCCTAGTCTGAAGTACAGATTCTCAGCATTGGTTACCCACTGAAGGTTTCTGCAGAATGAGTATGGCAGAGCAGTAAACTGGAGAGAAAAAATATAAACACTGGAAGCGATTTTTATTGAATGTGCAGCTATAACACTTGGGAATACATTGCTGATTTGACAGATAAGATGTGAAATACAGAGCATCTCTGGCATAGGATAATAATATGCATTAAGTAGCTTTAATGGCTTTTTGTATTTACAAAGAAATCAATAGCAGTCAGGAAGGGCTGAACAAGTGTATGAGTAGCTACCACCCAAATGTATTGCTCCCTCTAGGATCAACGGCTTAGTTTATTAAATAGACATAATTTATGTTTCCAATGCTACATATTGTCTACTCTTTTATTAAGTAGCCCATGATGTGCCTGTTTTCCAGTTTGCTCCTTTGTCTGCCTATAGTTCTGCTTCCAACTGTTTGATGAATTTTATTTTTGTCTTCTTCTGGTTTATCGAACATTATTACAGAAATAAGTCTCTCGTGGAATTGCTTTTGTAAGTGATTAAAAACACACCTTCTATTTTCAGTAACTATCTAATGTTTTAAGACAAAGAAAAATAAATATTTGTCATAAACTCATTTAATATATTACATTAACTTTTTATGTAAAATTTTCTGTAACTTATTTACTGTAACACTTACTTAATTTTCTGATATTTTATTCCAAATTATGGGATTATGAGAACTAAAAAAGACAAGAATTTTCCTTGTATGTATTCAAGAGTGGCAAAATTTAAGATTTCTTTAATTTGACATTAGTCAAATGTTCACCCATCTACTCTAAGACCAAATGAAGTACTGTACCTTTATCTGTAGGAAGAAACTTTCAACAGTCTATATAATCATTATTCCAAATACATAAAATTATGCAAATATATTCATATGTGTGTATTTTGCATGAAAAGAATGAGGGTCACCCTGTAGGTGACATTAAAATATTTCAAAATACCATCAATTTGAAATTATAGCTTACTGGTAGATAGATGATAGATAAGATAGATATATACATAGATACACAGATATACATAAATGATAGGTGACAGAAATGTAATAGAGAGTTGATAGATAACAAATAGGTAATATGTAGATAAATAGATGCTAGATAAGGAAATATGATTAATGGATAGATGATATATACAGGTAGATGAAAGATAGAGATGAATAAATGCTAATATATATTCATTTTAGTCACTATTCCTTATTATTTAATATAATATTAATATTATTTTTATGGAAGAAAAACTTTGATCAATGCTCTTGCTTATAGGTACCTTAGTCAAGAAGATGCCTAAGTAAACAGGCCAAGCACCTTTAGTTCTCTCATTGACGGTCCCTCATTTTCACTAACATTAAGTCATAAGTCTCTTAGTCTTAAATAAGGTTTTGCACTCTCCTTTCCTTTTACTTTTCATGATTATATTTTCTTTATCAAATACTAGTTTGTATCAATCTTTAGTTGTATTTCAAGTTCTTTCCTGAAGGATTGTGGGGGAAGCAAAAAATAATAAAATAAAGGTTTATGTTGTGTACATATTCCTTGTTAGATCAATAATCAGTTACTGAGCACTTACTATGGACATAGTGTTTTTTTTTCTTTTTTTATTGTTAAAAGAAAAATTTACATTTACTCCCCTTGTTCCCGGCCCTCCCGCTCCCCCACTACCCCACCACTCTCCCCCCTGCTTCCTTAAGATGGGGCAGGATACCCTGCCCTGTTGGAAGCCCAAGGCCCTCCCCGCTCCATCTCGGTCTACGAAGATGTGCATCTATATAGAATAAGTTCCCAAAAAGCCCTGTTTTTTAAATTAGCATTTTGTGTTGGCTAAATCTCTTCTTAAGGAAAAATATATTCATTTGGGAAGGAGAGAAGTTTCAAAAGAAACATTATCCAATTACCAATTTTCTTCTACTCTAGCAAGATCTGAATTGTGTGACTTTATCTTGCGGGACATGAACAAATTCACTCCAGTCAAGGTAACATGAAAACCTCACAAATAACTCCAACCAAATCTAGCTTGATGACCCAATGAGCCTACTGGAGAGAGTGAATGAGAGATTACTTACTCGAGCCTGCATCCTGGATGCATGGATGATGGATGGCTCATGAAAGATGAATCCCTGAAGCTTCTTACACAACTTGTAGACAGCTCCACCTGAGCCTCCTCTACTAGCAATTGTTTATTGCTTAACTAATCTTGATGATATGATGTCATGAGTCTTGAAACTTTCTGAGTTCTCTAAGATTCTTTCCCTCCTAGAGACTTGTGAACCTTCCTTTTGCTTAAAACTTTGTGCTTGATTAGAGGACATTTCTGTATTTTGGATACAGTTTTACTATGTAATTGGAATGGCTTTGAAACCTGTGCTCCTCCTGCCTCAGCCCTCTGAGTTCTTGGATTACAACTGTTGAATGGTTACTTTTCTATTGGTGTGAAGACACCAAGACCAAGGCAAATTTGAGAACAAAGAGTTTATTGATGTTTTACAGTTCCAAAGGGTTAGAGTTCATGAATATCACAGTTGGGAGCGTAGCAGCAGGCAGGTTGGCACGAATATCATTGGAGCAGTAGCTGAGAGCTTACACCCTTATCCAAAAGTAAGAGACAGAAAACCCACCTTTAAAGATACACCTCTTCCTCTTAGTCCTTTCTAAATAGTTCCACTACCTGGGGACCAAATACTCAAATACATGAGCCTATTGACCCATTCTCATTCAGACCACCACAACCATGGTCTACCCTCTTGACTGTAAAACTTTTGCAAGTAAATGTACATTGATTTTTTTTCATAATTTTTATTGATTGTTTGGTAATTTCACATCATGAACTCTGAGCACACTCACTTTTCATTCCTCACAGGTCCATCCCCACAAACTATGTAAGTTCCTACCCATTCCCTTAAAAAAGAAGAAGAAATAAATGCATCCAATTTGTGTTACTCATATACTCACTGGAACATGGCCTAACTCATGGTAGCCAGTCCCTTAAAAGAAAACTGAGTCCTTCCTCACCCACACTCCCTCCAGCAGTTGTCAGTTGTGGGGAGCTACACTTCAGCATCCTTACCACAATCTTAAGAATTCTCTTCTATGGCAGTCTGTCTAGGTTGTTACTTTGGGGGGGCTGGGGAAGCTGGGAGGTAGAACTTGTCATAAAGCCTTGTATGTCCCTTTTAATCAACTGTAAATCTACAGTCACCAGTACCTTAGCAGAAGTAGATTCCTTGCCCTTATACCTGGTTTCTGACAGATAACCACATGGTCTCTAGCATCAGGACTTACCATGGACCTTGGCCTCAACATGGTCTCCAGTAGCAGAACAGACCACAAATATCAACACAGCCCTCTGCTGCTGCATGGATCATAGACACCATCTCAATAGCCCTTGACAGGAGCATAGACCAAGAATATCCACATGACCCTCAGTGGCAACATGGGTCATAGGCATCAACAGACTCCAGCTATAGTAGGACCACGAGCCCAGACATAGCCCTCGGTGGCAGCATAGACCTGGTCATCACCATGGCATCAGGTGTCAGCATAGGTCATTCACATCATGGCCCTCAGTGGCAACACAACCCACAGACATCAGCATGACTCAAACTGCAGCATAAACCACAGACATCACATGGCTTTTGCTGGTAACAAATGTCACAGACATTAACACAGACCCTGGCTGCCGTAGGACCACAGGCCCATTCATGGACCTCAGTGACAACACGTATTGGGGGTGGCAGGGGCTGAGTCGTAGCACAAGCTCCAGGCATATGCACACCGCCTTGTCATCCCTACTCGGCAACATGTTGCTCCATCCACTGCAAGTTTCTCTCATATCTATCACCTCTCTAGTTCCATCTCTCTTCACCACTCATTCACTGCTACCTACATTCCGCCATCCTTCCCACCTCTTCATCAAAGAGTAAATCATCCTAGTGTCATTGGAAACTGTCGATATATGTATATCCAAGACAGTGTTGTGTGCAAATATTCATTGCAGTGAGTTGTTAGTCTACTTCAAGGTTTCTGCAGCACCATAAATACTGGACCATTGCTGAGACTCATCTTAGATATTCCGCTATTGTCTACAGTCAGATTGATGTGGAAGCTAGTTAGGGTGTCCTGTGGCAGGTTCTGTGCTAGTTCCTGGCTGCTACACACCTCCCTGCCCTTGGTATTTGCTCCCACAAGGCACACTAGACTCAACCTTTGTGTTTAAGGCCAGCACACTGCTGCTCTGCACTCTGTCTCCCAGCGGGGCAAGAGGCACAGGCTGTAGCCTCATCAGCTCCATGTTGATGGGCAGCCAGCCAGCAGGCCTCGGGCCTGCCCTACTCAGCAACAGACATGTCTCTGCGGGAGCTCCGGGCCACTGTACACCGCCCTGTCCCCACACACCACCCTTTCTTCAGTATAAGCATGACTGACCGTTGTGCCTGTAGGCTGCAGGCATTGATGCTTTCCATTTCCTGGCAGGGCAAGCAGCACAGGCCTGAATCCAGTTAGGGGGCCTAGGCTCACCCCTATTTAGCAATAAGCTGTTTCTGCAGAAGCTCCAGGGAGCCACACATCTCCCTGTAGCTGGTGCTGGCGACCCCTGGGCTCATCAGGCATCAGGAATGACTTGTGTTCTTATAACTTGCTGGCAGAGATATAACAGCAGGTGTGCTCGTGGCCCTGTTCTGCCATCTTTCCTTCCAGTTTTGAGAGTTCACATTTTAGAAACACATTCCTGTAAGACTTGCTTTTTTATTCATTCATTTATTTATTACTTTTACTGGATTTGTTGCAGGCCCCAGAGACTCCTTTCTTGCCATCTTGTCTCCCTCTTGGAGACTCCATGGGTCTCTCAGACTCTTGGTCTCTCAGATCTCACCCTGGCATCTGCCACCATCTTTGTTCTTCTGTACATTGATTTTTAAAACCCAAAGAGAAATGATATATTTTGGAAAACATTTGAAAGTCCATTAGTAAATTACAGAATTACCAGATTGATCAAATTCCCTTGAGTTTGGCTCTGGCAACATGAGCCTCCATTTCCCCATGTATAAAATGAGAAATATGTCACTGTGTCACCATGACCTTTGCTCTGAATTTCTAATGTTCTAGAATGGCTTTGTGCCTAGGAAAAACCTCAAATCTAATGAAAGTTTTTATTTTTAAAATTTAAAAGTTTTCAAGTTAATATTTTTAATATCTTTAGTTGTACTGCAAAATTATTGTGTCTATAAATCTGTCAATGTTAAATTATTTCTTTAAGACTTATTTATAGGTTTTGTTCCATTTTAAAAGTATTTTCTTTTGTTTATAAATATAATATACTTACTTTTATTTATTTATTATACTTTTCAAGCCCTGATATAATAAACCAAACTCCCAAGGACTGAAATAAATCCCTTATCTAATCAGTTATATCTGTGGGTATAGAAAGCAAAAGTTCTCTTAAACATTGAACCATTACTAATCATCAGAATAGAATTCTCCTGTTTTTTAATTAAAAAACATAGTAGAGTAATTCATGTCTCACTTTATTGGAATTATGAGTCCTCATGTACTAATAGGTCATATTCATTTGAATGTTAATAATACATATAATATCATTTATACATTTTTCTCTCATTAAACCCCAATTTCTTCCTGGAAGATATTTGTCTTTATAATTTCAGGGTTTTTTGTTTATATAAAT
>JAQHUG010000129.1:1174854-1191861 GCA_028555095.1 Dicrostonyx torquatus
TCTTCTCTGAAATTCTGGTAGAATTCTGTGCTGAAACTATCTAGCCCTAGGCTATTTTTTTTGAGACTTTTGATGACTGCTTCTCTTAGGGCTTATAGGTCTATTTAAATTGTTTATCTTGTCTTGATTTAATTTTGGTATGTAGTACCTATTCAGAAAATTGCCCATTTCTTTTAACTTTTCCAATTTTGTGGAGTACAGGTTTTCAAAGTATGACCTAATGACTCTCTGGATTTTCTGAGTGTCTGTCCTTATGCCCCCCTTTTATTTCTGAGTTTATTAATTTGGATATTCATTCTCTGCCTTTTGGTTAGTTTGGATAAGGGTTTGCCTATCTTGTTGATTTTCTCAACAAATCAAGTCTTTGTTTCATTGATTCTTTCTATTCTCTTTTTACTTAATGGACTTCAGCCCTCAATTTAATTATTTCCTGTCATCTACTCCTCCTGGGAGAGTTTGCTCCTCTTTGTTCTAGAACTTTTAGGTGTGCTGTTAAGTTGCTAGCGTTAACTTTCTCCAAGTTCTTTATGTAGGCACTTAATCCTATGAATGTTCCTCTTAGCACGACTTTCATGCTGTACCATAAGTTTGGGTATGTTGTGCTTTCATTTTCATTGAATTCTAGGAAATCTTTGATTTCTTTCTTTATTTCTTCCTTGACCCACTTATAATTCAGGTGGGCATTGTTCAATTTCCACAAGTTTATAGGCTTTCTGCAATTAGTGTTGCTGTTGATTTCTAACTTTAAGCCATGGTGATCCAATAAGATACAGGGGGTTATTCCAATTTTTTGTATCTGTTGAGGTTTGCTTTGTAACTGAGTATTTGATCAATTTTAGAGAAGATTCCATGAGGTGTTGAGAAGAAGGTATATTCTTTTGTGTTTGAGTGGAAAGTTCTATAGTTATATGTTAAATCCATTTTAGCCATAACATCGGTTAGTGCCCTCATTTCTCTATTAAGTTTCAGTCTGGTAAACCTGTCCAGGGGTGAGAGTGGGGTGTTGGAGTCTCTCACTATTAGTGTGTGTGGTCTGATATGTGATGTAAGCTTTAGCAATGTTTCTTTCACAAATGTGGGTGTCCTTGTATTGGGGAATAGAGGTTCAGAACTGAGAGTTCATCTTGGTGGATTTTTCCTGTGATGAATATTAAATGTCCTTCTCCATCTCTTTTGGTTAATTTCAGTTTTAAGTCTATTTGGTTAGATATTAGGATAGCTAGACAATCTTTATTCTTAGGTCCACTTGGAGAATTTTTTTCAGCCCTAACTCTGAAGTAATGTCTGTCTTTGAGGTTGAAGTGTTTCTTATATGCAGCAGAAGGTTGGGTCCTGTTTTCATACTCGTTCTGTTAGCCTGTGTCTTTTTAGAGGTGAATTGATTCCATTCATTGTAGTGATGTTTCCTTTGTATTTTAATAAATAAAGCTTGCCTAAAAATCAGAGAGGACAACAGCCCCACATGTCAGCCTTACAGACCAGGCAGTGGTGACACACACCTTTAACTTCAGTAACTACATTAGTTTGCCATAGAAACTGGGTGGTAATGGTACATGCCTTTAATCCCAGTCCTAGAGAGAAACATAAAATGGGAGGAGACAGCTCTCAGACCTAGTTTTATTCTGAAATTCCTGGAGGCAGGATCACCATTTCAGACTGAGGTAGTGGCTGACTGTTTTGCTTTTCTGATCTTCAGGTTGAACCCCAATATCTGTTTCTGGGTTTTCATTATTTGTGCTAAAACTCATATTAAGAGATATTAATGGCAAGTGATATTTTTGGTTTTGTTGGAGGTGATGGTAATTTTTGTGTTTCTCCCTTCTTTGGAGTTTGCTGGTGTGAAGTTATCTATTATTGCCTGTGTTTTTGTGGGTGCAACTAACTTCCTTGGGTTGGAGTTTTTCTTCTAGTACTTTCTGTAGAGATGGATTCATGGATATGTATTGTTTCAATCTGGGTTGTCATGGAATATCTTGTTTGTTCCATCTATGGTGATTGAAAGCTTTGATAGATATAATAGTCTGGGCTCACATCTGTGGTCCTTATTACTGCAGAATGTCTGTCCAGGAATTTCTGGCTTTCAAAGTTTCCATTGAGAAGTTGTGCATAATTCTGATAGATATGCCATTATGTAATTTGGCGTTTTTCTTTTATAGCTCTTAATATTCTTTTTTATTCTATATACTCAATGTTTAGATTATTATATGGAGAGAGGACTTTCTTTTTGTTCTAATCTATTTGGTGTTCTGTAAGATTCTTGTACCTTCATAGTCATATCCTTCTTTAGGTTTGGAATGTTTTCTTCTATGATTTTGTTGAATGCATTTTTTGTGCCTTTGAGCTAGAATCCTTCTCCTTCTATCCCTGTTTTTCTTAGATTTGATCTTTTTATGGTGTGCCAGATTTTCTGGATGTTTTGTGTTAAGAATTTGTTAGATTTAACATTTTCTTTGACCAATGGATCTATTTCCTCTATTATATCTTCAATTTCTAAGATTCTCTCTTCCATCTCTTGAATTCTGTTGGTTATGTTTGCTATAGTTCCTGCCCATTTACCCAAACTTTCCATTTCCAGAATTCCCTTGGTTTGTGTTTTCTTTATTACCTGTTTTTTAATTTTCAAGTCTTGAATAGTTTTCTTCACTTGTTTGATTGTTTTTCCCCTTGATTTTCTTGGCTTTCTTTAAGGGATTTATTAATTTCTTCTGCTTTTTTTTTGTCTTTTTGAAGTACAATTAATAAAAACCCAGAACAGAAATTGGGGTTCAACCTGATGATCTGAAAACAAAAGAGTGAGCCACTAACTCTTACCCCCACGTCAGTCTGAAAATGACAATTGCCTCCTAGAATCTCAGAAGAAGACTGCATCTGAGAGCTGTCTTGCCTCGTCTTATATTCCTCTCTAGTGCTGGGATCAAAGGTATGCACCACTGGAATAAAAGGCATGCACCACCCAATTACCCAATTTCTATGCCAACTAGGGTGGCTACCAGGATTAAAGGTGTGTGCTAACATAATCTGATCTGTAAGGCTGACCAGTGGGACTGTTTTACTCTTAGATCTTCAGGCAGGCTTTATTTATTAAAATACATTTGAAATGCCACTACATCTCTTCCTCCATTTCTTTAAGGGAATTTTCCATCTTTTCTTAAAAGCCTCTATCATCTTTATAAATTAATTTTAAGGTCATTTTCTTCTGCTTCATCTGAATTGAGATGTTTTGGTCTTGCTGTTGTAGAACCACTAGTTTCTGGTGGTGCCATATTGTTCTTTGTGTGGGTAAATGTATTCTTACACTGCCACCTACCCATCTCTTCCTCTAATCCTTGCAGGTGGGGCCTGTGGCTTTAGGGATTCCTCTTCCTCCAGGTGTAGGCAAGTCCTGTTGCTCCTGGTGGTCACTGATGTGGCAGGGAATGGTTAGGGGGTGGCAGGGAAGATGCCACTGTCTGGTCGCTGGGGTTGTGGTAGGTGGGGGTAAGTCAAGGGACGTGCCGTGGGAGATAGGGCATAGAGAGCAGGGCTCTGTAATTTCGGTTTTTAATTTGCAAACTTTTCCAGAATCTGGAAGACACTTTTATAGTTCTTGTGCAACTTTACCACTATATAGTAAATAACTCTAATACCTCAGTGCCAGATCAAAAGGTATTTTCCAGGATGATGACACCCTGACTCACACTGCCAGCCCCCAGCTCAGATTCACCTACCTATGTTACATAATCAATTTTTTTTTGAATGGAGTCCACGGCTGAGGTTCACCATAGATAGAAAGAGCACCAGTGGATTAAAGCAGATTCTTCAGGCTTCCATTGACTTATGCTTCATCTGCTATAGTGAATTTCTTGCCTAGAAGACACAATGAAGACAGGAAGTATAATCCTCCTACCATGAGGCAAAGAATAACATAGAGAAATGCACCAAATAATTTCTTTTTCTTTTTCTTTTTTTTTTTTGGTTTTTTTTTCTAGATAGGGTTTCTCTGTGGCTTTGGAGCCTGCACTGGAACTAGCTCTTGTAGACCAGGCTTGTCTCGAACTCACAAAGATCCGCCTGCCTCTGCCTCCCGAGTGCTGGGATTAAAGGCGTGCGCCACCACTGCCCAGCTACCAAATAATTTCTTCAGAGGCAGGAAGATCTCTGTGGGTTCGAGACCAGCCTGGTCTACAAGAGCTAGTTCCAGGATTGGCTCCAAAGCTACAGAGAAACCCTGTCTCGAAAAATCAAAAAAAAAAAAAAAACCAAATAATTTCTTTTGGAAGAGGGTCTCATGTAGCCCAGGATGTCCTTGAACTCACTATATAGTTGATGGTGACTTTGAACTTTGGCTTCTCCTGCCTCCAAGTGTCGGAACTAAAGGGATTACCATATGCCTGGTGTATGTAGTGCTGAGGAACAAACCCAGAGCTTTGTACACAGTAGGTCAGCACTCTACCTACAGTCACTTTACATCTCATTAAATACTTTTAGTCAATTGTTGCTGTTCATTTCTTATCCTGTCACCTTTCAAAAACAGTCATTTCTTGATTTAATTCTTGGGTGATTCTGGTTTCCGGGACTCAGGCTAAGAGTTTTCCTTTCAGCCATTTTGTTTCATGGCCTAATACTAAATGATTTCCTTGCTTTGTCAAGGTATGTGGTCAAGCTAATGACTCTCTTGAAGCTCCCATGAGATACCTGGAATGAAATTATCCCCGTATCCTGAGCAATAGGAACAGTATTACATCATCTTGTTCTCTTGCTCCTGTCTTCATCATTATCAATTCCGTTTTGCTTTTATACCTGTGTGGTTTGTCTTCAGACCCAGCCATCTAGAGCAAAGTATCTAGTATGTGCAGGAATAAAAGGAACTGCATTTCTCTGTCTGTGGCACTCTGCAAGCTCCTGTCTTTTGTCTTCAGAAACAGACTGCATCTGTTTCTAGTGTTCATACCAAACCCCAACCCTCATTGCCCTACAAATCACATTCGCCCTCATGCGGACTTTTCACATCGGTATTTTGAGAGACTAGATCATTCTGCTTCCTAATATTAGATGACTTGTTAATGATAAGCCACCTGGGAAGTCATTGTACCATATAGCTGTGAATAGCATTGCTACTTGTTAACGGTAAGCAACCTGGGGAATCATTGTACCAAGTAGCTTTCAGCAGCATTGCTTTTTGTCCTGTAATGCATTTGTTCAGTAGTTTTTCATAAAGATGTATAAATAATCTAACTGTCCAGATTATTGAAGAATTTAAAAGTCAGACAGAGAAGTTTAGACTTAAATATGAAGGAAATATAAAATAATTGAGCTTTCTCAGGCAGGAAATAGAAAAACGTGGTGTCATTATCACAGTAGGGTAGAATGTATAGGATTTCATATCAGATCATTGTGAACTGGAATCTTATCACTGAGACTGGGGCCTTCTCATTGAAGAGGATCTCACTACTTCCTCTCCAGGAGTCTCAACCAGGCATTGATTTGAGAAACATCAACTTCCCTCTTGATAAGAAATGTTGGCAGGCAAAAGACAACTGTGCAATGCTCAATCTAATGACAAAATTAGAAGCATTGAAAGAAAAGAAGCAAATTCATCATGAACAATTTTGAAAAACTCTCCAAAGGAAATAAAAGGGCAACAGTGAATTCTGGTAAGAGACTTCTAAAAGGAATTGGTGACAACAAGAAATAAGTGAGAAAAGTTTGTGTTGAGGATTGCCTCCCAACCGTTCCCTATACCTTAGCATCCAAAATATCTCCCAAAGTCTCTCAGAACAGAACCTCAGCTTCCAGAGCACAACATTCCTTCCACAGGTCACTTTCGTCTTTTCCTTTCTTATTTTATTCTTTTACTCTTATGTTTGTGCTTTCTGAGAGTCTCATCCAAACAAACTCTTAATTCTTCAAAATTGGTCTCAGAGTCTGCTTCTGGGAACACTAACTTGAATGGGATCATTTGTACTCACTTGGCATGAAATCTAGAATTCTCAATAAGTGTTACTTCTCTTTTCCTACCCTCTTATCTCCCTGACACCCAAACCAAGATCTTTGCTGTCAGATCTGGGTTATCACTGTAGTCTGTTTCCTTTTGCCTTCATGTCTCTCTGACTTTAATTGCCAATATTCAAGACTGTTCTGTAGTCAAGCCATGGCTTTCTAAAACAATTTTCTCAAATATCTGGGATTTAGGCACATTCAAACCATGACTGATTTGTTGGTCTGAATCCCTCTCTATACTCCAGCGTGTGTCCAGTGCCCCCTTTCTGAGATCATGTAGTACCAATGCCTGTACTATGTCAAACTTTATCCAGATTAAATTTAAATCAGCTTTGTCTCTATCCCTCCACAGAGTCTTCTGTAGGGTGTGCTAATATTGGATCATAAACTGGGTCCTAGTCACGTATAATTCTGTTTCCCATATTTTTTGGTAGATCTTTCATCATACATGTTTGCTCCACCCAGATTTTGCAAGTTCAATAATAAAGTCTTGATTTTATGCTCCTGGGGAAATTTCTCACTCTCGTTCTTACAGATGTGTGATATCAGTTATAATAAGTGACCTTAAAACTGTGGTTGATTTTTACTTGTTGAAGATGGACAAGGCATAATTTTTCTTACAATAATGAACTGACAATGAATCTTATGAATTTTTTTGCACCTGTGATTCACTCTAAAAATGAAAAGTATTTGCCATAATACTTGCTTTGTAAGATGCTCATCTCTTGTGTGATATTTTGTTCATACTGGGGACTCTCCAAGACTGTTAAATGAATAACAGTTAAATGAGGTCTACTTTGATTCAGGGTAGAGTAAGAGAGGGCTGGGGCCATGGGACCAAAAGTCCTGATCTATGCTGGGTGCCAAATGATGTTTTGCTGTCTGTTTATAAGCCTATAAGTGAATCTACTAATATTTTAGTTATTTCCTGAGGCCCCATGGCCCTGCAGACAGTGCCCAGCTGGCCACTCTGGCCATGGCCTGGCAGAACTTCTGGCTCCACAGCCGTGGCAGAGTCGCGGCCATGATGTGTTGGCTTAAATTAAGTCTCTGCCATTCTTTTTGTCAAGACTCAGGAGTGAAAAGACTGGGGTGAAAACCTGCTAGCTCAGAGAGGTTGAGTAGCAACAAGTTGACTTTACTTTTTGCCTGGAGACACCACAAAAGACACTTGTCTTCCCTCTTCCCAGAACCAAAAGGAAGCTCAAATTCTAGTCCCCACCCTTTCCTTCCTGTGTGTCTTCTCTACCCAAATTGCTGATCTCTCTATGGTTAATTTCAGTCAGCTGATCAAGGGTTCAGGGCCAACTTCATTTACTGTTAGTCACTGAGTGTTACAGAGCAATCAAAATATCTCACAACACTCTTAGCATTTCTTAGCTATGCAGTATTTGTACTCCATCAACTCCTAGGATTTTATCATCGTTATAAAATCAATGACAATTAGTAATCATGTCACAGAAACCCTAAGAAAACATTGACCATGACATTAACTTAAAGTTTCCAGACAAGTCAATATTTTTTCAAAGCATACTTGACATTTTACATTCTCTGGACTTTTTACTTAAACATTATTTTAGGTCCTCAATCTTAAACTTTGCAATTGTCAGGTAGACCCTCCCTCTACCCTGTGGTTTTCAATGTATGGATTTAATGATTGCTTCAATGTTTGTGATGAAGAATCATA
This sequence comes from Dicrostonyx torquatus, assembly GCA_028555095.1. Lineage (NCBI taxonomy): Eukaryota > Metazoa > Chordata > Mammalia > Rodentia > Cricetidae > Dicrostonyx > Dicrostonyx torquatus. The sequence goes on from JAQHUG010000129.1 coordinate 1,182,521, forward strand.
TTTAACTATAACATTAGTGAGTGGCAGGTTGTAGGGCTTGACATCCAGGTCTGGTCGATTTCTCTACACTCACTCTAAAGCCTGTGGCAATGTGTGTTAAATATTGCAGTCAGAGCAGACATGCTGATTAAAAGTGTAACTGAACAAGGCTTTGCCCCTGGGAAATCATGTGTTAAGTAGGAACTTGTGCCCAGAAGATTTTTAACATGTGCTTTTTACTTTTGAGTAGTTTGTCAGAAATGCAGGTCAAACTACGGGCAAGTGCTGATTGAAAGGGCACTCCAGAGGGCACCATATCCAGATACTGCAGTGTGCATGTTTCTTCACTGCCGTGGTTTACATATGTCTATGGCATCCAGGGACATGGTTTGATTTCTAGAATGTTAAGAAAACAAGAAAAGGAATTGCCTCAAAAGGAAGTATAGCCCAAAGCAAGGAGCCTTCTAAAAGGTTTTCAAACAATACACCCATGTGTAAGCTCTCTCAAAAAGTCTCTGAAACAGGCTCCCACCTCAGGCTCAGGCACTCAGCCGGGAACACCCTGCATCAGCTAGGACTGGGGGAATAGAAAATTTCCACTCACACACCTTAGAGCATTTTATTTTATTTAAGGGAAGGGACCCATGAATGCTGGTGTGCTGGAGTCTATTATTACAAAATGGTGTTTTGTCTGTGGTCATTTTTGGGGTTTTGAAATGTCACTATCCCACTAATAACATGAATCCTTACAAACATCCAGTTCTGAAAGAGATAGAAGCAAGTCTGATCAGATTTGAAAATCCTACAGGATTCAAACACATTTTCTTATCAATTCAGCTATGTGTTCATTTTAGTGTAGCAAATGGTAACTTGGCGTGAGCAAAAACAGACACTTTATATCTTAAAAATGTCAACAATGTTGGGGTTCATGCTTGTAATCCCAGCTCTTGAGTGGATGAGGGGTTCAGGCATGAGGATCCTCATCTATTAGAGGCCAACCTGAGCTACATAGAAAGACCCACAAAAGGGTAAAATGGGGCCAACCTCAGCTACATAGAAAGACCCGCAAAAGGGTAAAATGGGGCCAACCTGAGCTACATAGAAAGACCCGCAAAAAGGTAAAATGGGGCCAACCTCAGCTACATAGAAAGGCCCGCAAAAGGGTAAAATGAGGTCAACCTGAGCTACATAGAAAGACCCGCAGAAAGGTAAAATGGGTATCAAAACATAAAATATATTGCTTTCTGGTAGCAGAATGATGTATTTTGACACAAATTTATTTGTCATAATAAAATAAAAATGATGGCTTAGATTTTAACAACATATTAAATGTAAACAGACGGCGAAGTATATATTGTCATTTTTCAGGAAACAAAATTAAAGTAGCTAACTTCTGTTTTCTAGTCCTATATCATCAGCCTTTAGATGACTGTAGAATGGCCATTTTGGTAACATCAGATATGTTCCTGCTCAGTGCAGCTAAATCTTGCTTATTAAAATTGGACATATTTGGAATCTGCACGAGCTGTAGTATAAAACTTATCAAAGGGTCTTCAGCTCTATGGAATTATTAAGCGTTAATTCATCATTTTATTCTTCAGAAATCATTCCCATTACAAGATGCTAAGCACAGCAGTTCGTGATATGTGTATGACTACCCTAAGAGCGTTGCTGGAATGCTAGGACTGTCTACTTTGTCAAGCTTAATGGTTAGCCAACATCTTCGTAGCAATATTTTTTTAGAAATTACAAGCAGGAAAGCATATACAGATGTTTGTTATAAAGAGGAGCCATAGTCTTATTATAAACAGGTCTCCTTGCTTCCCAGCAGTGTATGTCAGCTTTCTGTTACTGTGACAAGATATTTGAGATGATCAACAGATTCGTGGTAAAAGCTTATCTGGGCTGTTAGTTTCAGCTCATGACCAGTATGTTTTGATGTTTGGGGGACTTTTGTGAGACCAACAATGTGCTCCACTGCATGGAGAAGCAAAGTTGTTCATTTTACAATGGCTAGGACGCTAAGAGAGAAGAGAAATCCAGAATGCCAAAATCCCTTCAGATTCAACTCCTCGTGGCCTAATTTGTCTTAACTGGACCTAACATGTAAGAAGTCCCTTCACCTTCCAACAGTTCTATTGTCAGGTACCCAAGACTCAAACATGGCTTTTGAAGAAGAGTTGGGATCCAAACAACAGTACCAACCTCCATCTCCCATGGAGAATACAATCCATAAACTCACTGCCGCTCTGTGTCTCTTCTCCCCTTTGAGAGGACAAACTCATTAAAACTTGATACATCTTTTGAAGAAATTCTCATGAAAACATAAAATCTTCACCCAAAGATAAATTAATAATTGAGTGCATAGAGCATTCAATATATGCTCTTAAGTAGACCTCCGAGGGTAGGTCAGGGAGAGCAGTCTAGAGAAAGAAGCAGTTAGCTTGAGTACAGGATGTAAATCTGGTCATCCGAGGGATGCAGAGTTTGAAGGACCAAAGGGCCCACAGAGTATGCACTTGATAACCAAAACAGACGGAGGAAGCTCATGATCCAAACTTTAGGTGGATTGTACACGTTGGCCTGCAGATATCTGAAGCATGTGAAAACTAGGGAAAAACAAAGGGCTGAGTCGAGAGACTAGGGCCTCGTCTTCATTTCTGTGCAAGGAAACCCTATTGCTGAGTCAGTATTTGTGTGTCATGAGAGGAAGCCTGGATTTCTTTTCTCTGATACAATGGCAAGTCTACAAAGACGTTAAACCACAGCAACTCTGTTATTTCTCTCATCTTCTGTTGCTGTTGTTTTTTATGGCTAGACTTATAGATACAATGGATTGCTCTTTAATAATGCATATATAATCAGAAAATTACTTGAGCCTCAACACATGTTTGTTAGGCCTTAGTTCATCTAAGACTGAACATTTCCAGCAAATAAATAATACCATCAATTAAATGAACAAAATCTTCATCATTTTAATTGCTATCTATACACTGTCTGTATGTTTTTAATGTTCTATAACACACTTTAGAGCTCTCCCTGAAGATGAGCCCTTAGTACCTAAGTTCTTCTGTACCCAGTTGGCATAATTAACTAAATCTTGAATATTTCCTTCATCTTTGTACCCCACTTCTTAAAGATTTGATTGCAATATTAACTAAGTGAAAGTAACAATAAAATTTTCTTGAACTCCACAAAATCCCCAGCCCTGACTATCTCTGACTGAGCTAGATATTCCTCAGTTCTATAGTAAATGGTAGATTTGTATAACCTGGATAATTTAATAATTGCCTAGAGATTGTCTCATATAAACTATGAATGGAAAGACTTTATATAGAGAGTGTTTGACTGAATAATTTTAAAGTAATTTTTTCTTTATTTCTCATGTCAACCATTGGTAAGAAAATATAAAAGTCAAATAATTATGTAAACTGAATGTATATAACTTTATTTACCCCATGGAAACTACTCTTCAAAATTTGATTATTACAAGTGCATAGGAATATATTAGGCTTGAGGTTTTTTTTTCTCACTGTGAATGAGACATCGAAAACATTAGCCATAGCAACTTCTGCATGGGAACGGACCACATCAAGGCACATTATTTTGTTTCAAGATCACTAGACATTACTAATTCGATGCTTAGAATAGTGAGAACATAGAATTTCATTCAAATATTCAAAATAATTCAAAATTATTGAAAGTTCCTCTGATCTGTAAGAAACAAATTATGTGATACTTTTAAAGAAATTATGTTTTCATAGTTTCCCAAATAAAGGAAAGTACACTTTTCATTCATCATTCTGTTAGTACAACATTAAAGCAGCCAAGGGAATATTATGGTGTGGGCAGTCTTCTCATGGGGATGAAGTGGTCACTTTGAAGGGGAGATGCTGTCACACTCTGAATTTGCACAGGCAAGGCTCAAATGTTTGGATAGTGTTTGGGAAAAGACGCTGATAGGAAATGTAGCCACTGGCAGCTACTCTGTTCTTGCTTACTATGTTCATTTAGAAGCATTTGTCAATTTATACGTATAGTTAATTAAAATTGTTTAAATTTTCTTCTTTTTTTAAGGAGCCTGCTACATGAAAAGAATGCAAGTCAAAGTGCCCACAGCCTAGACGTCTTCAGAGACAGGAGTGACTAGCAAGTAGATACTGTGTACTTTCTATGCCTGAGTGTGCAGGGTTCAGTCGTGGTCTGGGATTTAACGCTATGGTGACCAAATAGTCTTGCAACTTTAAAGAGATACTTAGCAACATTTGTACTAAGCTCTAGTACACCAGAAATATAACTAGGAAGAATAATGGCCATTGTGGGTTTTTGGAAATTAATTTTTTGTCAGTAATAATGAATTTGTTTTTTTAACATAAATGTAAGATTTAAGTAATGTACCTTCCCCCAGGCCTTACTTTTACATTCCCATATCAATATTTATTCAGTCATAAAAAGAGTAAATGGATCTCCTAATTTCTGGTGACATATTTAACCATGGCACACATGTATTCATTCCTGTCAAAAAAACAATTTGAGGAAAGAATTTTGAGATCATACATTCATTTTCTAAGGTTGTACTTCAAAACATCAAAGTATTATGAAATGAAACACAGGCACAGGGCAGTAGCTGTGTACTTACCATAACACCCTGACATATGAAAGAGATAAAATCAGAGATTCAGTGACAAAACCATGCAATGTGTGGATAAGTAGATTAGAAAGGGTGATCCACAGAGAGAAAAGAATAAACAAGATTAAGTGAACGGCAAAAGAAATTTTTGAAAATCTCTTGAATTCATATTAATATGATCAAAGTTGCTCATTCTCTAATTTATCTTAAAGACTACAATAGAATCAGATGTTCAGGCCAAGGGGATTTTAGAAAGTACGTACATCAAATATTCTACTGCAAATAAATTTGCAATTACAAACTGAATGTATTAATACTTCACATATATAGACACATAAACACACAAACATCATTTCAAGATAAAAAATTAGTGCCATAAGTTCTTTTTTTAATTTATTCATTTATTTTTGTTAAAAGCAAAATTTACATTTACTCCCCTTGTTCCCAGCCCTCCCGCTCCACCACCCTCCCCCTGCTTCCTTAAGATGGTGCAGGTTACCCTGTCCTATGGGGAGCCCAAGGCCCTCCCCCCCTCCATAAGTTCTTAAGTCTTACAAATAAGAGCAATAAGATCCAAGTCTTTCTCAGTATTAATTGTGATTGTAATACATTTGCCAACAGAAGTATATAAGAACTGTGGTGTTCACAGTTGAAATTTTAGAAATTGTGCTTAAGTATTTCCATATTCAAAATCCAATAGTAGAATAAAGTTCTAATATAGAAACTATAGAAAATATGTAATGTATTTGGGTGGCTTAGCAATACAGATTCCTAAAGAATTATACAAGTCAAGAGAAGAATCTTCCTTTTCAAAATCCTGTAAAAGTTTTATGAATGAAAAGTTGCAGAATATAAGCAATTCATATATAATATCCATCTAATATTTATATAGTTGAGACCACAGGATATGAGAGGAAGGATACTTAGCAATAACTAAACAAAGATAAAATTTTTATAATGTAAACTATTTGTCTTTACGGCACTTGCTTACAGATTTAGAGATTTTATGATGGACTGCCGTAAAGCTATACCTATCATAGTTTGAGGAGCTGTGAAGGAACACCTTCGAGATTTACAGTCTTTTTATATAGTTCACCTAGGCACCCTTCATATTTAAGGGAAGAAAATGGTAAAAGCATGCTAAAATACCTTTGTATACGTACTAAGAAATAATACAAGATCTCCATGATTTTTAAAAGGCATTAAAGAAAGTAAAAACAAAATTGATTTTTAAATAAAAGGAGAAAACTAGGAGGCAGATGCGACTGGACTGACTGTTTGGGATATGGGGCTAGCAACCAGGAAACTGACACTTGAAAGAAATCAGGTGTAAATAGTAAAAGCCCAACTAGAGAGGTAATGACAGAGAGGGGAAGTCCTTAATTTGAAAGAAACATCTTATGCATGCAGTCACAACTTCATGTGTTCATATGTGCAACCGCCATGTTGGGTCAGGGAAAAGACTGTTTCCTTGTAGGCGTCCGTGGCCTCTGGCTCTTAAGAACCATCCCAAGCTCAGTCTAGACAAAATCCAGCATGGAGAGAGGAGTTAAGGATGAAGTCCTACCCTAGCTAAAGACCTTGGAGATTGATAACTGCTGGGAGAGGGAAAGTCAGTTTACTTCAAGGTTGTGACCCCTGTAGGTTGACCATACTCAGCCAACCTCACTCAGGGCAAGGCCACATATACAAGAATGCACAGGCAACACAAATTGTGTCCGATGTGCTTTTTAAAAAAGAAGACATCAGCCGGGCGGTGGTGGCGCACGCCTTTAATCCCAGCTCTTGGGAGGCAGAGGCAGGCGGATCTCTGTGAGTTCGAGACCAGCCTGGTCTACAAGAGCTAGTTCCAGTGCAGGCTCCAAAGCCACAGAGAAACCCTGTCTCGAAAAACCAAAAAAAAAAAAAGAAGACATCAAACTGGATAGACAGGGAAGGGAGGGTACATATAGGAGGAGTTGGTGGAGGGAGATGAACAACACAATCAAAATATACTATATGAAATTATCAAAGAACAAATTCCAGGTTCGACAGTAATTTTGGATGATGAACTGTGAGCAGGAACATTAACAAAAGGGTGGTTGACTTCCAGTAGAGGTTGTTACCAAGCAACTGGGTTTAGAGAGATAAAGTCTCAGGCTTCTAAATTCAGTAGGCTGAAGATGATCACAGTGGGAGCTTGCTGGAGTCTGGCCTGGGAGCTGAATTAGCTAGATAGAGATTAAGTTTGAAACCACAATAATTTAACCAGGCAAAATATATATTACAAAAGGAAAGGTGAACATCACCCTGGTATAGTTCTGAGGCTCAAGATCCAGTCATCAGGATTCTGTTTGAAGGGAATGAAACATAAAATAAGAGAAAACTGAAACCAGAGAAGTAGCATAGAAGTACACTGGTATTTAAAGCTGATGAAAATTTATTTTTTTAAATTGATTTTAGCTCCCCTCCCTTTCTCTATCCTCCCCTTAAACTACCTCTCCCATGGTCCCCATGCTCCCAGTTTACTCAGGAGATCTTGTCTTTCTCTACTTCCCATTAGATTAGATTAGATCCATGTATGTCTCTCTTGGGGTCCTCATTGCTGTCTAGGTTCTCTGGGATTGTGAATTGTAGGTTGGTTTTCCTTGACTTAAGTTTAAAAAACACTTATGAGTGAGTACATGTGATAATTGTCTTTTTGAGTCTGGGTTACCTCACTCAGTACGGTGTTTTCTAGCTCCATTTTCAGCTTGCAAAATTCAAGCTGTCGTTATTTTTTTCTGCTGTGTAGTACTCCATTGTGTAAATGTACCACATTTTCCTTATCCATTCTTTGGTCGAGGGGCATTTAGGTTGTTTCCAGGTTCTGGCTATGACAAACAAAGCTGCTATGAATAGTTGAGCACATGTCCTTGTGGCACGATTGAGCATCCTTTGGATATATACCCAAAAGTGATATTGATGGGTCTTGAGGAAGTTTGTTTCCTAATTTTCTGAGAAATCACCATACTGACATCCAAAGGGGCTGTACCAGCTTGCACTCCTATCAATAATGCAGGAGTGTTCCCTTTACCCCACAGCCTCTCCAGCATCAATGTTTTTGATCTTGGCCATTCTTACAGGTGTAAGATGGAATCTCAGAGTTGTTTTGATTTGCATTTCTCTGATGATTAAGGATGTTGAGCATTTCCTTATGTGTCTTTCAGACATTTTAGATTCCCTTCTTGGGAAGGGTGACTGGCAGAAAAAGACTTAGTAATTGAATTGACTTAATTAGCCAATCCAACATTGAGAAAGAGATGGTCTATGAGAAGTCAATATGGTACCTTTGTGCTTTGGCTCTTTCTTGAATGGACCCAATGGTAGATTTTTCGGATTTACCATGGGAAGTCCAGTTTTAATATCCTAAAACTTTCCATAATTTGAATAGCTAATTCAATTTAATATATATTAGTTAAGAAAACCTTCTTCTCTGCTATTTCTATCAAATATCCATAACCAATTACTATTTCATTTGTTAATCTCAGCCAGTTTTCCACATGAGGCTGCCAGTGTTCTGTTGGTTTCACAGTAATTCCAACTAGTTCCTGCCACACAGCAGGTGTGCTTCTAAGAACTAGCAAATGAGTGAAAGTCTCACTATCTTCTGTCCCCTGGTCATTCCCATCATTTTTAAAGTAATGCTCAGTCATTGGCCTGAGGAGAATGGGCTCAGAATAATTTTCTTATTTTTGAATCCTTAATAAATAAATATCACTGAAAACAATATGAAATTATGAGACTTTTCCATTTAATCCTTGATTGTAGTTCTGTTTCTTCTTGCCTTTCAATGTAGGCAATTTGTTTAGTTGCAGTCAATGCAGAATCAGTAAGATTATTTTAGATGTTTTGTTTGAGTAAAGATGACTCTTATCCTTTTGAATTTTTTATTGCTTTTTCTGATAAAAGTAAAAATGTCTTTACTATATATATATCAGGTTATATAAATAATCTGATCTCAATGTAAAAAATTCAAGCAGTACATTGAAGTGTTATAAAGAATTAAAAAAAAAAAGAATGTTAATGTTGACAACAGATTTTTCCACAATAATTTTCATGGTCTCAAGATTTCTGTCCTTGAGTTTATGTGAGCAGTGTATTATGTTTGCTGATTTGCATATATTGAACCATTCTGCTACCTCAGGAATAAAATCAACTTGATGATGGTGAAAAAGAAGAATAAAAAACATTGTGCAGAGAACCCTAGATAACAATCAAAGTGGACAGTTATATGACTTATGGGCTAAATACTTCACAAAAATAGACCTCTTTAATCATAAATAACAAATTTTGCTTTAAAATTTTTTTGTTGTTTTTCAAATACTGCCAGCTTCCCTATAGTTACCATCTGCGTGTTTTTATACACACTCTCATCTCAACCACCATTCCCATAGTCAATGCCTTCCTACAGTCAAGAGTTATTTATATTTTCTGTTGCTCTTCATCTTTTCCTGACTATTTGCATCTCAGATAATATGCCTGATGGAACCTCTCCAGTGGGCCAAAAATAATTTTTTGGTTTTGTTTCTCTTCGAAATTTCACATTTTTCTTCCTTGGTGAACTCTGTGTCTACAGGCCATATGATTTGAGCACTCTAAAAGGCCTTTCCCCAGTGCTCCAGCTCCTACCTTTTATATAAGTAGTAAATATCTTACTGTTTTCCTTGATTTATTCTATAAAGGATTGCTTTATTCAGCTATAAAGAATTAA